>PVJI01011889.1:0-54046 GCA_004026765.1 Micronycteris hirsuta | reverse complement strand
CTCCTTTCCTTTCATTTGGGGATTGTTTCTTTGTCTTCCCATTGTTTGTGAGACTCTTCTTGCTAGCCTCTGTTTCTTGATCTGTTCTGACTCCCTGGTTTTATGGTATGAGCTTCTATGGTAGAATACCTGCAAGATTCAGTGGTGTAGTCTCCTTAATGTCCTGAGCTCACTGGTCTTGGACTGTCGTTTATGTTGGCTCTCTGTATGTCTTTGGGTTTTGGTTGTTATTGGGTCTTTCTTTGGTGGATCCTTTACTCCAGCTGGTTAACCAAGGCTCACTCCATCCACCACGCCTTGTATTCTGTTGTGCAGGTGTGGACAGGTTGTGTTGAAGTTGATTCTTCTGTGTGAACAAGGTTTTGAGACTTCTCTCTCACTCTTGTTAAGTTGATTGTTGTGGGTAATTTCTCCATCAATTGGTGTATTATCCATTCGGTCCTGGATTGAAGTTAGTGTGGGTTCCACTTCCTCCTTCACCTTCTTCCATTGTTTTGTGTTGGTGGTTCCTTTGTTGCTGGATTTCCTCTTCCAGCAGGTGTACTGGTGTTCACCGCAAATTCTCTGGAGTAGCAAAGTGAAATTTGTCTCACTGTCTCTGTTTTTTGCGATGACCCCTGTCTGGGTATAACTCTGGTCTTTTCACAACTCCAGGTTTTAATGTCTCACCTGTGGGTAAAGAAGCAGGGTGGTGGGGGGTAAGCGGGAAGGAAGGGAGAAAGAATAATATAAGGAAAGGAAGGAAGGAAGGAAGAATAAAAAAGAAGGAAGGAAAGAAAGGAGGAATGAATTTAAAAAATTTTAATTAATAGAAAAAATAAAAAATAAAAAAATAAAGAAAGTAAGAAATAAAAGAAGGAGGGGACTAGGAATAATAAAGGAAAGGGAGGAAGAAGGAATAAAAAAAATAAAGAAGGACAGAAAGGAAAAAGGAATTAAAAAAATGAAAAACCTCTGCTGGCTTTAAACCAGTCTGGCCAGGCCTGTTCTTTTGGTCTTCCTGGCTGTGTCAGGTTGGGAAGATACTAGTTTTGCTTTTCTCCCTTCCTGAGATGCACTCTTTGCTGTTGTCCAGCCTCCAGCCCAGTTCCTAGGTGTGCTTCTGGGTCCAGGATAGGTCTTTAGTTGTGTTGTCCTTGAGGTGCACAAATTAGGGGCAACTTACCCACTGTCTTCTTGCTCTTTGCTGGCCTAGATACCAGAGACTCTCAGGGCACCTTCCAGGTAGTTTAGCCCCCCACTGAGTCAAGTCTTTCTAAGTATTGCCGCTTCCCCAGTGGGGCGCTTCTGCCTTTCTCCTGCAGAGCCAGTCGGCCCTGCAGGGCTTCGTGTGCAGGGGCTGGGTAGCAGGTGCTTTGTCCCTGGTGCTCCGGGGCATGAACTCTGTGTACCTGTGTTCACTGTCCCCTATGCCCCTGAATTGGGCATGGGTGGGCCGCCGGCCGGGGTCCACTGATTGCTCACCATTGCTGGTGTTTTTGGAGTGGGCACAGGTGGGCCGCGGATCACTGGTTGCGCACAGCCCCCAATTCCCCTTGATGGGAGTGCAAGCTGGCTGAGGGCTGCCGGTTGTGTACTGACCCTGGTACTTCTGGAGTGTGCGCAGGCAGGTTGCCCTGGGCTTCTGATCCCCAGGTGCTAACCAACCCCAGGGCTCCTGCGGGTAGGGGCTTTCCAAATAGCCGTGGAGTGCCTCTTTTTTTCTATTTGAAAAATTCTTCCTATTTAAGCCCACCAGTCCAAACAAGCACCTGGCCTCTCACACAGCCCAACCTGGTTCTTTCCAAAGAATCTTGCAGCAGACCCCACAGCTGCTGGGTCTGGGGCTGCAGCCTGCCCTGCTCCCTGCACTGGTCCTGGGGACTTTATCGTTCCAAAGCAGTCTCCTTACCATCTGATCACTCAATGTCTCCTATAATTTTGGTCACCAGTCTTCATATATGCTGGAATACCGTTGGCTGTTCGCTCTGTTCCTCAGAAAACCAGCTAGGTGTTTCACCAGTGGGCAGGAAGAAGTGGACTCTGCTCCTACCTATCTCGCTACCATCTTTTTAAGTAATAAGTTTTTTTAAAGACTATTACTTAAATTGTGAAGGAGAGGGTTGGATATGATATACAGTATGTCAGAAAGCAGTCAGGTGTCATTGTAATCAATTCAGGGGTATGGACTAGGAGCTATGAGATGGTGAAGGCTTCCAAAAGGCTATGATGGCATTGGAAGTGAAAAAGAAGAAACAAATGGACATATTTGGTATGTAATTTATCCAGAGAAGATCTCAGGCTTGGAGCCTTGTTATAATATCATCATAATGTTATTGGAAAAATGAATTTGTTGTCAAATATTAAAGCCTAGAATGCTGCAGATGGATGCATACTCATTTTTCTTTCTTTTATTTATTTATTTATTTTTATTTTTTTAAAGATTTTATTTATTTATTTTTAGACAGAAGGGAAGGGAGGGAGAGAGAGAGAGAAACATCAATGTGTGGTTGCATCTCATGTGGCCCCCACCAGGGACCTGGCCAGCAACCCAGGCATGTGACCTGACTGGGAATCGAACCAGCGACCCTTCGGTTCACAGCCTGCGCTCAATCCACTGAGCTACACCAGCCAGGGCTCATTTTTCTTTCTTTTAAAAATTATTTTATTTATTTGTTTTTTAGAGAGGGGAAGAGAGAGAGAAAGAGGGAGAGAAACATCAGTGTGTGGTTGCCTTGTGTGCACCCCCTTCTGGGAACCTGGTCCTTAACCCAGGCATGTGTCCTAGATTGGGAATCGAACCAGCGACCCTTTGCTTTGCAGGCTGGCACTCAACCACTGAGCCACACCAGCCAGGGCTATATACTCATTTTTCTGTGGCAAGGGTCTGATAATGTCATCTGATTCCCACAGAGGACTAGGATCCAACAAAAGTAACTCAGAATTTGGAGTTGGGTGGGTCTGGGTTTGAATCATGCCTCTGTCATTTTTCTGAGGGGGTTAATATAAGACAAGTTTATCCTTTAGGCTGCCAATAGTTGCTGCCAATAGAAACTATTGTTACAATATTCAGAAGAGAAGGATTAAATAATGGGGTGGTGTAGCCCTTCCTCTGCCTAGAACCCTGACTAATCTACTCCCACTTGTCCTTTAGGCTCAAATATCACCTTCTCTGTGTTTGTGTTGCGTCCTGTGCTTGTTGTGGTTGCTGTGCTTATCATTGTACCCTGTAATTGCTTGTCTGCAGCTTCCTGGGCTCGGCGTCACGTGTGTTCTTGGTATCTAGTGCAATAGTGTGTAGACCTAGCAGGTGTTTCATGGGTTCTTTGCCATTCCACTTAAAGAGGCGTTGTTGAAGAACCTGAGTGGTGAGGCTTTTGTTGATCAGTTTGGAGAAGAGACAACTCAGGGAAGACTTGGATGAGCTTTCAGACGCTAAGAGCTGTCCAAGCTGGGCTGGCTGCTCTGGCAGGTGAGCATACCGTCATAGAGGTGTCTGAGCAAGGCCACAATATCAAGGACGAGATGAGTGGGTCTGTGTTCTGTCTTATTGGAAATGACTCTCTGATATTCGGGCTAGAAGAGACCTAAGATGCCACCCAGCTCCCCTCTTCCACACACACCTCCCATGGTATAGTTGAAACAGATTGAGTAATTGAGAGACTTACATGAAGAGATATGATAGTGACATAACTGGTTGGTCTGTGTTGCTTCTGTAGAACTCAGTACTGGTTGAGGTCAAACCGGTGATACATCCAAGTGAAATAGCCCTCTAGGAGGCTGAATAAAAAGGCAAATAATCTTACCAGATATAAGGTTGGTGAAGGAGTTCAGCATGGTGATGACGAAAGAGCTATGAAACAGCATTCATATAGAAGCTTTCCAACTTTAAGGGTTGCGTTGAGGTGGAAATTCCCTTTTGGATAAGGTACCCAGCATTGATTTACCCTTGGGCATTTGGACTTGAATCCATAAGAACTAACCATTTATTTCCACACGGGGCCAGGGCAAGCCTCATTTGCTCAGTAGAAAGAAATAATGTCCTCTTGGAAGTAGTAAGATGTTGGAAAAGTAATTGAAAACACTAGATATTTTCTCTTATGGTGGATCTTGCAGAATTTGAATATTTGCTACCCACCCTAAGATGCTGAAAAGGATAATAATACAGCTAATTGTGAAGAAAATTAAAGTTATGAGACTTCTAGTCAAGATGGAGGCATAGGTAAACATGCTTTGCCTTCTTGCACAACTACAGAAAAAATTACAACTAAATTATAAAAAGTATATCACTCAAAGCCACCAGAAAATCAAGCTGTATGGAAGTCCTACGACCAAGGACTTAAGGAAGCCACATTCATCCAGATGGGTAGGATGGGTGGAGATGCAGAGAAGGGTGGAGAGGCGTGGAGAAGGGGAGAGGCACGGAGACATGGAGTGGTGTGGAGAGTTGGTAGAATGGACAGTCTCACATTCACGTGTGGTGGATATAAATCAGGAGAGATACCTTGGGAGCAAGGGATCTGAGCCCCAAACCAGATCACCCAGCATAGGGTTCCAGAACCAGGAAGATAAATCCCCATAACTGCTGGCTGTAAAAACCAGTAGGCTTAGGGTGGCAGAAGAAACTGGCAGTCTCGTGGGAGACTATAATAATCATGGTTCCCTTGTTAGTATGTACATGCCTACAAACGAAACTATTGTTCTCATTACTTCTGAACTTCTTGCCTGGGTCAGCAGCCTTGAGGCCATCTCAGGCTGTTAACTTTGTTTTGTATGCTCAGAATCCCTTTTTAAATGAGGACTGGCAGTTACTGTTTAGTTGTGGAGGAACTTACTGTCCTGCTCCATCTTCTGTGCAGGGTATTATACTGATGGTTGGCACTCACTAAGAACAGGGTGTATGTTTTAGAATGATAGGATTGACTGGATCCAAGATCATCTGCCTCAGCTCCTGATCTCAAGTTGCAGATGATAAAACTTTTATTTTCTTTAGGTTCATTAGCCACGATTCATTTTTTTACAACTATTTTCTCGTCACAGGTAATGGTGCCCATCCTCCACTCCCATCCTACCTATTATCTTTTCCTTTTCCAGTTCCCCCCCTCAAAACCATGTAAACACCCTTGATTTATTTTCTCCTTTAAGACTATGCTTTCCTCCTTGGTGTCCATCATGTAACCTTAATGTCTGGTATTAGTTATAAAGTCTGAATAGTAAAATCATTTTGCATTTGTGTAACTGGTTACACACACTAAAGGCACTTTAATACACAATTTTACATTAACCTCAGAGACTTCCTAAAGTACAACCTGATATAAATACCTGAACTTTTTAGTTGATTTCCAACTTGTATTTGCTTTCAGTATATTTCACCTAGAAACACTTTGTCTGTAAGTTAAGATTTCTTGACTCTTAGCTCCTGAGGGTCTGGTGAATCTTATTTATGATGATGGCCTGTCCATTTATTTCCCTTTCAAAACCATTGCCAGCCTGCTTCCATTGTCTGGCTCTATATGTCTTAATATTATTATTATATATATGTATTAAGTAATATTATATAATAATATTAAAATATTATTATTAAATGTTGTTTTTCTTTATACTTTCCTTACAAGTGTTCTTTCTTGCCTTAGAATTATAATTAGCCATAACTTTTTAAGACTTGTGGACACAGAAAGGAAAGAAAGTGGTCTTTACTTATGAGTGTGAAAGTTGAGACACCAAAAGGTCCAGTGGCTTCTACAGCTGGCGCTGAGGTCAGAAGCCAGCATTCCATAGTCTCTGACTGGGCCTTTTTCTCTTTTATTAGTCAGAGGAAAATAGATCAACAAAATTTTGATTACCTCCCAATAAAGAGGACAGTTACTTTTAGTGTTGTCTAAACTCTAACTTCGTACTTATCATAGATAGTAATTATGATGTCCAGAGCCTTTCCTGTTCTCATTGCTGAAAGTTGGTTCTTTTTAGTTCAGTGCTCATTGGAGGGGAGCTGACAGATTTTTTCACCTCTGGTTTTAGGTTCTTTGCTTGTATGGTTGTTATAGTGGGCACATGATTTTTGTCATGCCCCAAACACAAACCGCGAATAATTTCACTCATTTTAATCTAATCAGTGGATAAGACAGTCTCAGTACCACTCTGACCCTCAATCCGTGCTGACTCTGTATTGGCTTGCATTGGGGACAAGTGCCACCTGGCCAACCTACCATGTTTAAAACCAGGATGCCGTGAAATATCTCAGACATTTGTTTTTTGTCAGCAAAAGGCATTAAGACAGATACTTCCCACCAATTCTGTTGCTGTTGTGTCCAGTTAAAACTGTGTGGAATGAGAAATGATAGAGAGGAGCAGTTGTGGCCAGGAGGACGTGAGCTGAGGGTATCTGGAGACACTCCACTTCCAGGTAGTCCCAGTTCTTCCCATGTGAGTACAGCCAAGAATCTGAAGGGAGCAGCTGTTTTGTGACAACGATGTGGCAAGTTGATGGAGTGAAGGCGCCCATGGTATTGACAGTTGACGGGCTGCCGCATCAGCACTGGATCGCCTACCCCTGGAATTTCTGCCCTGAGAGGAAAATAACACCCCAGTGCTGTAGGTGACTTTAGATGAGTTTCTGTTACAAGAAGCAGAACTTGGTTTCTCATTAAGAGCATTAAAAAAAATTGTAACCACAGTATTGGCTTGTTTTAAAAGTCTTCATGTGCGTTGATATTATCTTTCAGTTTTTTTCCAGCTGTCATTCCATTCCCATTCTCTTAACTTTAATTGTAAAAGGATTGTCTTGTTCATGACATATAGTGTGCTTTTCATTTGAAAATATACAAGATTGAGGGATTGGCCTAAATATTACATAAATATTGTGGATCAATCTTAGATTAATGACTTATTTTAATGTGTTACCACAGTCCTACAACTGTTTTGCCACTAGCTCATAATAATGGTCATTCCCCCAAATATATTCTACTTATCAAAGCATTATTACTAATTGGAATTATTAATCATGATACAGAAACTTCTAGAAAAACTACAGGTTTATTTTCCTAAAGTAATGACTTAAACAGTTCAAGAAACCAATTCCTCTTCTGAAGTTTGCATTTTGTCCCAGAGCACATGAGCACGTCACTCTGAAACATCTCAGAGACCCTTGCGCGAAGCCACTTTCTCTGTCATTTCATCGAGTGACCATGTCCAGATCAGATATGGAAGCTAATGTCCTTCATTTAACATTCTTTGTGCATGTGTACATGTTTGTGTGTGTGTGGTATTATGTTATTCATTGAGAATTTGGGCTAAAAAAGGTATGTATTGTTGAAATTTTGGAAAAGAAGGATATTGAGGAAGCCGTTACCTTACCAAGAGTCAGAACATATAAAAGCTACGGTGATTGGAACTAAATACATGCCAATATATTACAAAGTGATATTTTGGTTTAGTGGAATGGATTAATTGGCTGGTACCATTTATTAGACAATATGGCTATCTGTCAGGAGAAAGATAAAATTGAACTCCATCCTATATCATATGTAAAAATGAGTTCTTATTGCAAAAATTATAGACTGATAGTTTTAAAATCTATAAAGAGACTCTTAGAAATCATGTGTGTGTGTGTGTATGCTTGTATAATGGAAGGATGGAGAAGAATTTCTTAATTCTAAACCACAGCACTATAATTTTTGGGGGAACATTTACATTGTTCAGTACCTTTTTGTATGTTAAAGTATCATTTTAAACACTCAATATACAAATGAATGGTCAGAAAACTATTTAATATAAATTATGGTTAGTAGTTAAACACTACCAAGAATTCTTACAAATGGACACTGAAAAGACCAACAAACCGATAGGAAAATGAGCCAAGTATTTGAGGAGTTGATAACGGAGCAAAGCCCATGGCTCTCAGATCCATGAAAATACATTCAGTTGTGTTGTAACCAAAGAAATGCAAATTAACAGCATAACATATTATTTGACTTAGGGCTGAGTACTGTATAAAGACTGTTAATACCTCCTACTGGCAGGGACATGGATATAAAGAATATATCCGTACATGGCTGGTAGAAATGTGAACTACTAAAATGCTCTTGGGAAGTAATTTGCTATCTATTAAAATTAAAAATTTATGATCCTCTTGGAACAGAAAGAGGACATCAGTCGAAACAGCAAATCTTTAAAGGTGCTTTAATCTTTAGAGGTGCTTGGAATATAACCACTTTTTGAAGTGAAAGCTAATAAAACTAAACTCACCAGCATTATGTATAAAAGATCTTCACTTTGGCATGTTTTCTAATGTAAAAGTCTGGACATAAAGTGATTGCTCCTCATAAGACCATGATTGAATAAATTGTGGAATATTATATAACCATTAAAAAGAAGGAATTTGAGCCATACCATTGACTTACAGAGATTTTGCAGTTGTTGAGTGATAAAAGCAAAATTCAGAAAATGGCATAATGTCTCACTTTTGTAGAACACGGGCAACTTTCTTTATATGTATGAATATGTGTGCATGCCTATGTAAGATCATGTGAGCTTAGAGAAAATTATGGGAGGGTATATAGGTCATTACAATAACTATATCTGTATGAATATTAGATTATGCACATAACCACAGAGCCAGCTTGATTTAAAGCTTATGGAGCTTAAGATCCAGGACATCTACCCATTCCAAGGCCCTAGAGGGCATCTACAATATGTTTACCAGGTCAATGATTTTGTATAACTTAGGAAATAGATCTGAACCTTGATTGGGCAAGGCCACTATCTCTTTTCAGTCAAACTTCCACCATTATCAGACTTTTTCTCCTGTTAGATGACATTGTAGTGGTGTCTTAGGAATCTGGATAAGGAAACTTTGGAAATAACATTTTGTTTGGGTGAGCAGTCATTTTCGTAAGGAGATAAATGATTAACTGTCCCAGCATAAGAGCAAGTATCAGAAATGCTCCTGCTGTCACCACCTCAGCTGGGGTTATGATATGAGAGTGTAGAGTAAGAAGTATCAAAATATGAGTGTGACTTACTACGCTTGAACTATGTGAGTCATATTCCTTATTTCTTCCCATTGGATTACATGTACTTATACTATACAATATCTCTATGTATATTATAAAAGTAATGTCTCAGAATAATCACTCAGTTCTACAATACCACTTTCTCCCCTAGAGACTTCCTTTCTAGGAAAACTGTTATTGTGTAGATACAGTATAAAACAATCATCCCAGAGCTTTCTTCCTGCCTTTTTGAGTTGGATTCCCTGTGTTTGGATGCATATGTATTCTCTTTATTGATTAATCTCTAGTGTTATTGATACACATCTTGCAATAAGTATTTGCTTTGGAAAGTTTATGTGAAAAATAAATTTAAGAGTCTGATAGTTTGGCTAGGTATAGAAATCTGGAGTTTTAACTCCAGCTGTTTATGTTACTATTAAGAAGTTCAATGTTATATTGATTTTTCCCTTTATAAATCACCTATTTTTATAAGCATGTGTTTTTTTAAATTATGGTATCCTATAATTTTAAATATTTGCTATAGGTCTTTTGTTTTGGGTACTTAGTGAAACTTTTCAACCAGAAGCCTTATTTCTTAGACTTCTGGGAAATTTTTTTTTAATATACTTTTTAAATGTTCTCTTTCCCTGTTTTTTTTGTAGAACTCTATTAAGAGTTGGATATTGACTCTCATATTGATACTCTGGAATCTCTTTTCTTTTACTTTTTCATCTCAGTTTTTCTGTTTTACTTTTTGGGAGATGACTCACTTTTATTTTTCACTCCCATTATTCCATTGTCTTAGGCTATGGTTCTTCTAATTCGCAGTACTAGCTCTTTTATTCTGTTACTTTTTAAAAATAGAATCTTATTTTTATCTTGAAAAGTTATAAACTTTATTTTTTTCAGAACTTATTTTTGTTTTGTATGAATGCATTACCACCTTATAGCTCTGAGGATGTTAACATTTAACAAATATTTTTAAAGTTTGATGCACTGTTTCCTCAAGTCTCCTTTTTTTGTTTTTATTTTTGAATCTCTTTTTTTTGGAAGATTATTTATTTTTAGACAGAAGGGAAGGGAGGGAGAAAGAGAGGGAGAGAAACATCAATGTGTGGTTGCCTCTCATGTGGCCCCCACTGGGGACCTGGCCTGTACCCCAGGCATGTGCCCTGACTGGGAATCGAACCAGTGACCCTTTGGTTCGTAGTCTGCGCTCAATCCACTGAGCTACACCAGCCAGGGCTGAATCTCTTTTTCATAGTGGGAATTTTCTATACATATCTGATAATTTTCTGGGGGTGGGGGAGAGAGAGTGGCAGGGAATAGAAGACTGGTGGGGTCCTCTGAATATGGGTCAGACAACAAAATTTACTTTTAGGTGAAGGACTTTCCACCAAGTGTGTATAGAGAATTGTTTTTCCCATCTTCCTGTGATGTTGCTTAGGGAATACTGTTTGGATCTCTGGCCATGGGAATAACAATCTGGCCATGTAAGGTTTCTGTGTAGCCAGAATAAGGGGGCTTATGAGAAAAGAACCATGCTGCTTTTTCAAAGCCTTTGCTTTTAGCCCTTTATTGTTTATCTTGTGAAATTTCTCCACACTCTTAGCCCTGCTCCCTGGGTCATCTCCTCTGTGTGGAGACTTCTAATGTTTCCCTTTGCTTTCCACCTTTGCCTCATCTGTCTTCCATTGCTGGTGTCTTCACCTTCTGAGCTTCTCTGCTTTGCAGGGTGAAGCCTCTCCCTTTCTATCCACAGGCCCTTCTGACACACCGAGGTTGTGTCTAATAAGTAATGATGGTGGTAATTTTATGTGTCAACTTGACTGGGCCATGAGCTGCCCAGATATTTGGTCAAAGTCTAGTCTGGGTGTTTTTGTGAGGGTGATTTGGGATGAGATTAACATTTGAATTATACACTGAGTAAGGCAGATTGAGCTCTCTAGTGTGGGTGGACCTCATCTAATTAGTTGAACAAAAAGACTGAGTAAGAGGGAACTTCTCTTGTCTGATGGCCTTAAAGCTGGGATGTTGTCTTTTTCTTGCCTTTGGACTGGAATTACCCCATTGGCTCTCTTGGGTCTCCATCTTGCTGACTGCAGATCTTGGGACTTGTGAGACTGTATAACAGTGTGAGCGCATTTCTGATAAATCTCATTCTGTCTCTACATATACATGCTATTGGTTCTGTTTCTCTGGAGAAGCCTGGCTAATGCAGTGCTCCCCTTATTAGAACTGAATTACTTTCTCAAAAATGGATTGGCCTATTTTCCCAGAAAACAGCTCTTGAAGTAGAACCCATTCTTCTTGCCTTGAACGTGGCCAAGGGCCCTTCCTCAGGCTACAGTCCCTTTGTAGGCTCCTCTCTTGCAGTGGCTCATAATCAGAAGGTATCTTAGCGGTATGTAGACAAAAAAGGACAAAGGAACCTATTTCAAGGGAAAATCCTTCTTGGCTGATGATTCTATTCCTAGTTTTAAAAATGTGGCTGTATATTTTTATGTTTCTTTCCACTGTTTAAGTGGTGCCTGAGTAGGCAGAAGTGATAAATGTGCATGCATTTTATACCTGGGAGCCAGAAGCTAGGTGCCCTTTAGAATCCTAGCCACAAAGGTTATGTTCCTTGTGTTAAATTTCAAGTAGACAACTACATGGGTGTTTTCAGTTTATAATAATGCATATTGGAAAGTACACAAAACCTAAAAAAGATTTCAATTAAAATTAAACATTTGAATATAAAGTCTGGCAATTATGTGAGAAATTCACAAAAATAAAATGATAACGGCTTGCCTTAGGTTTTGACTCTTTGTGACACAAAGAACTGACAGTCTTGCTGTATATTTTTTGTGCATCCTACGCTAGTGAACTCTGTCTACTCCTCTCTTTGCCTCCTGCTAGTCTCCCACTTTGTCTGCTTCAGTCTAGCATCCCATGTAGATCTCACTCATTGTTATAGTTCCTGGACTCTGCCTGCTTGAGAGGTGACCATTTGGGCTAGTTAGAATGACCTCCTCTTGCAACCAGCAGTACAACTGTCTCCTTGACTGAGAGCAGAGGCTTACAGAGTATGAGTAGGATGGATTTAGGCACTTCTATTTTGGTACTTGATTTCAGAGAGTCCTGTCACACCTTTCTTAACTTGCAGCACACCAGCACCTAGGAAACCTTAAACCTTAACTTTTTAAAGATTTTATTTATTTATTTTCAGAGAGAGAAGGGAGGGAGAAAGAACAATGTATGGTTGCCTCTCACATGGCCCTCACGGGGACCTGGCCCGCAACCCAGGCATATGCCCCGACTGGGAATCGAACCGGGACCCTCCGGTTCCCAGCCCGCTCTCAATCCACTGAGCTACACCAGCCGGGCCTTAAACCTTAACTTTTGATAGAGTTCATTTCCTGTATTTGGAAAGAGTAGATTGAATTCAGAGTGATGGGCCAGAGATATTATAATTAAATACAAAGGACTTTGACCTGTTTTGCTTTTCTTTTGGGGCCATGGTAGACTCAGGCCTGAATTGTGACTCCTTCTGTACTCATTTGCCGTGAGGTCAGATATTTTTATGATAAATATTTGTTCTTCCTTTTAATTGAAGATAGAGAATCCCATTGAAAATGATCCACTGAGCTTTGCTATGCAAAATTGAATGAGTCTCACAACTCTTTTTCATTTGATTTTTATCATAAAGTTCACAAGTTTTTTTGTAAAGCAATTGACTAAAGATGTACTTTTCAACAGTGCCACCTTTAAAGGTATTAGCTTTAAGCATCTACTGTCTCGAGTTTGGAACTACTTATCTAAGAGTCACGAACAATGAGGGATTTGCCTGGCAGCATGCTCTGTGCTCAAAATGTTATCTGCTCTCTGTTTTCTTTTTCTCAGCCCACATTTCTATGTAAAATAAACTGCTTCGTGTCCAGAGCTGACTCACTGAGTTAAAAAAAAAAAGATTTAGAAATATGATAGAACACTCACACTACTTAATAGGAATTACAGGGAGTGTAATTTATGAATTTACTTTCAAAGTTATATTTATAAGTTGATTAAAATTCAATACACTTTTCACATTGTGTGTGTATTATAAAGAATAGGCTGAAGACTTCCGGCCAAGTTGGAGGTATCAGTAGATATACTTTGCCTCCTTGCACAACCAAAAGAAGGACAAAAACAAATTTATAAGCAAAAAAGAACCAGAACTGCCAGAAAATTGAATGATATGGAAGCCCGACAACCAAGGAGTTAAAGATGAAACATTCATCCAGACTGGTAGGAGGGGCAGAGGAGGGCAGCTGGGGTAGAAGGATGAGTGCTGAGTCGGTGGCTGGCGGACTAGGTGGTCTCACATTTGCATGTGGATAAACTCGGAGGAACAACTGGGGAGCAAGGCAGATGGTGCAACCCAGAATTCCAGTGGTGGGAAATAAAGCCTCAAAACCTTTGGCTGTAAAAACCTGTGGAGGTTTCAGCAGCAGGAGAAACTCCCAGCCTCATAGGAGAGATTGTTGGAGAGACCCACTAGGTCCTAGCACATACACAAACACACCCACCTGGGAATCAGCACCAGAAAGGCCCAATTTGCTTATGGGTAGTGTGGGAAGTGACTGAGAGAAGGCCAAGAACCAAACAAGCAGCATTGTTCCCTCTCTGACCCCTCTCTCACATACAGTGCCACAACACAGCCAAGTGGGTTGTCCCACTCTGGGGATTACCTAAGGCTCTGCTCCTTACTGTGTAACAAGTATGCTGAGACAAAAAAAAAAAAAAAAAATGGCCCAAATGAAAGAACAGATCAAAGCTCCAAAAATAGAACTAAGAGATGAAGAGATAGCCAACTATCAGATGCAGAGTTCAAAACACTGGTAATCAGGATGCTCACAGAAATGGTTGAGTATGGTTGCAAAATGGAGGAAGAAGTGAAGGCAATGCAAAGTGAAATAAAGAAAACTACACAGGGAACCAACAGTGATGGGAAGGAAACCAGGATTCAAATCAACAATTTGGACCAAAAGGAAGAAACAAACGTTCAACCAGAATAGAATGAAGAAACAAGAATTAAAAAAAATGAGAGGCTGAGGAACCTCCAGGATGATTTTAAACATTCCAACATCTGAATCATAGGGGTGCCAGAAAGAGAAGAGGAAGAGCAAGAAATCAAAAACTTATTTGAAAAATTAATGAAGGAGAACTTCCTTAATCTGGCAAAGGAAATAGACTTCCAGGAAGCCCAGGAAGCTCAGAGTCCCAAAGAAGTTGGACCCAAGGAAGCACACACCAAGGCACATCACAATTATGTCACCCAAGATTAAAGATAAAGAGAGAATCTTAAAAGCAGCAAGAGGAAAGGAGATAGTTACCTACAAAGGAGTTCCAGTAAGATTGTCAGCTGATTTCTCGAAAGAAACCTTGCAGGTAAGAAGGGACTGGAAAGAAGTATTCAAAGTCATGAAAGGCAAGGACCTACATCCAAGATGACTCTATCCAGAAAAGCTATCGTTTATAATAGAAGGGCAGATAAAGTGCTTCCCAGATAAGGTCAAGTTAAAGGAGTTCATCATCACCCAGCCCTTATTATATGATATGTTAAAAGGACTTATCTAAGAAAAGAAGACTATCAAAACTACGAACAGTAAAATGGCAGCAAACTCACAGCTATCAACAACTGAACCTAAAAAAAGAAAAACAAAAACAAACTAAGCAAACAACTAGAACAGGAACAGAATCACAGAAATGGAGATCACGTGGAGCATTATCAGTTTGGAGGGGAAGGGGGAGAATGGGAGAAAAGGCAAAGGGAATAAGAAGCACAATTGGTAGGTACAAAATAGACAGGGGGAGGCTAAGAATAGTATAGGAAATGGAGAGGCCAAAGAACTTACATGTATGACCCATGGACATGAACTAAGGAGGGGAAGTGCTGGTGGAAGGGGGGTACAGGGCAGAGGAGAATACAGGAGGGGGAGATGGGACAACTGTAATAACATAATCAGTAAAATACATTTAAAAAAAGACTTCTTACCCCTATAGAAAAAAAAAAAAGAATAGGCTGAAAAGCCTATGTGAGCCATAATAAGGTACTGTAAAGAATTACAGGGCTAATAGTACCCAGTCTGGGTCCTATTACTGCATTCTGGGAATATGCTATGGGATAACAGTTTTTTTTTTCAGCTGTAAACTAAGAAATAGAAAAAGTGTTGAAAATAGAAATGTGAATGTGAGCTTACTAACCCTTTATTTGTAACTGGTGAAATTTCAGTAGCTTAGTAAAGTGAAGTGAACATTTCTAGTGAGGTAGTCATGTTTTAATATTGACAGACCCTGTTTGTCAGCAGGAATTTTTGTATTTGAGGGGATTTCCAGAATGTAACTGGGGATGGATGGCTGGCAAAGCATCAGGAATCTGTGCCAGGTTGGGGGTGGGTGGGTTGCGCATAGGCTTTGCTGTCCATGGCACGTCCTTGCAGGTGACTCCCATATGTCGGTGGGGTCACGGGACATCGTTTCCAACGGGAAGGCCCACTGGGGGAGGTCTTTGCATTTAGTGGTCTCACTGGCTGTTGTTCTTTCTGTGAGTTAGTTTAACACACTTTTCATGGATAAGTGAATTAAACTGTTTATGAAAACATGTACATCTTCTTAGGACAATCCAGAACTTCCTGCTGAGGGAATATTTTGAGAGGAGAAAGGTGAAAGGCATCTTATGGGACCTGGTAGAATGGAAGGTTTCCAGAATGTGATCATGGAGCACTGGGTCAGCCCACACAGTCAGCTCTTGTTTGGAGTTTTAAAAGGGCCTTGCAGTCTTTCAGTCAGTACCGAATACCTACTGTCCCTTAGACAGATGCAAGAAACATACTGTCCATGTGACGCAGGAGAATAAAAACAGTACTGATTGCTTTTGGATGACTACACCTTGGTGTGGATTTACTGCTCACGTTTTGAAGGTAAATATTAAGCTAGTTTATAGCTTAACATAGGTTATAGCCTAATATTATGTTAATATTAAGCAGTTTGTTTGAAGGGGAAGTGACACCGGGCAGCTAGTGCATTTCAGAGCTGCCTTTGGAGAACGGCTGTCAACTTCAGTTTTTCTCACAGCTGGAGAAACACAGACATCACCTCTGGGCTCTTGCTCTGTGCTTCACTGTGGGGACCAGACTTCTGTAGTGCGTTGTGACCTGCCACAGGCGGGTAGCTCCAGGCCCTATTTTCTAATGGATGTTTCCCACACTTGCCAGTTTCAAACAGTTACTGGGAGGAACCCATCCACGTGCACAGAACCAAATACCCTCCCCCGCCTCCCGAGTCAGGTTCCCCAGGGGATGCTTTGCACACAATGCTCCTGTTGCCAGATCTTGTCTTCTTGGAGGCTTCTCATGTCTTGAAGAGAAAAAGGCCAGTGTGTGAACATGAGCTGCAAGGCTCACGCTGGCCCCTGTGGCCTCTTCATGTCTCCACATGGTTCCTCCCACACTGGCCCCGTACACACACACACACACACACACACACACACACACACACACACACACACACAGAGGTTTAAGGAATTGGCCCATACGATGGTGAAGTTGGCGAGTCCAAATGTGCAGGGTGGGCTGGCAGACCCGAGGGAAGATCTGATGTCGTTGGAGTCCGAGGCCATCTGCTGGAAGAATTTTTCCTTGCCCAGACAGGTCAGACTTTGTTTTGCTCAGGACTTCAGCTCACTGGACAAGGCCTACCCACATCATGGAGAGTAATCTGCTTTACCCAAAGTCCATCAGTTTTAATGTTAATCTCACCAACCCCCCCCCCCCAAAAAAAAAAAAAAAAAACACCTTCACAGGAACATCTAGAATAACATTTGACCAAGTATCTGGGCACCAAGGCCCAGCCAAGTTGATGTAAAATTAACCGTTTCATGTGTATTCTGATTCCAAAGGCCTGGAGTGGTCCTGAGATTCTGTATTTCTAACAGTTTCCCAAAGGAGGCCAATGCTGGTCCAAGTACTACACTTTGAGTGACAATTACCCTTGAGGAGGTAGATTTGTTCGAATCTATTTGAAGTCAACCCAGCTGAAAACTAAGATATAAAAGGCAGGGGACATATTTACCATTCACTGTGCCAGGAAAAAGAACATCTGTAGGTGAAATGAACAAATGAAGGTGCTTCCCAGCAGAAAAATTTGTTTCCCCGGGTGAATTAGTCACTCCCAAAAGATTCCCACTCATGCTGCATACGTCAGCATCCCTGCCAGGGTCCTGTTCACAGCAGGAACAGGCAGGGGCTACAGGCAAGTCCAGGCATTTTGTAAGTCTTAGAACCCAGAGAAGGGAGAGAAAATGACCAGAAAAAAATAAATATTTCCTGTGGTTGACTCAGTTTCCCCTAAACATTTGCTAGACCAGTGTTTCCTGAAATTGGGTGACGTGAAGAACGACCAGGGACTGGTCAAAAAGTCCACCCATCCATTCATCCATTAACAAATACTTGCTGAGCCCACTCTGTGTACCAGGCATGGTGTTAGGCACTACAGGGGACCAACTGGTCAAAAATGCATACCCTTCAGGGAATTACATTCTATAGCAGAGATTAAACTTTTAAAAGTGCATAGCAGGATAGATGGTGGTGAGTACTGTGGAAGAAAAGAGATCAGGGCAGAAGGATCACAGCAGTCCACTGGCGGGGGCCGAAGGAAGGGGTATTACTTCCAGAAGTGATCTGGCAAGGGTTTACTAAGAAGGTGCTGGGTGAGCGAAGCCCTGGAGGAGGTGAAGCAGCAAATGTGCTGTGTGAATACCCAGGGGAAGACCTTTGCAGTTTGGAAGAGCAAGTGCAAAAACACTGAGTGGGGAGCTCCTGCTGTTCCTTCTGCTGGAGGAGCAATGCAGGGGCCGGTGTGGGAGGAACCATGTGGAGACATATGAAGAGGCCACAGGGGCCAACGTGAGCCTTGCAGCTCATGTTCACACACTGGCCTTTTTCTCTTCAGGACATGGGAAGCCTCCAAGCCGACAAGATCTGGCAACAGTAGCATTGTGTGCAAAGCGTCCCCTGGGGAACCTGACTTAGGAGGTGGGGGAGGGTATTTGGTTCTGTGCACGTGGATGGGTTCCTCCCAGTAACTGTTCGAAACTGGCAAGTGTGGGAAACATCCATTAGAAAATAGGGCCTGGAGCTACCCGCCTGTGACAGGTCACAACGCACTACAGAAGTCTTGTCCCCACAGTGAAGCACAAAGCAAGAGCCCAGAGGTGATGTCTGTGTTTCTCCAGCTGTGAGAAAAACTGAAGTTGACGGCCGTTCTCCAAAGGCAGCTCTGAAATGCACTAGCTGCTCGGCATCACTTCCCCTGAAAACAAATCACCTAATATTCTCTTAATATTAAGCTGTAACCTATACTAAGCTATAAACTTACGTGCACACACATATGTATATATACATACATATATACATAGATAAGTGCATGTATACATACGTATATGTATACATATATATGTATGTGTGTATATATGCACACATAGATACATACACACACACACACACTCCTGTTTGTTTCTCAGGAGAGCTTTGATGAATACAATACATTTTAACAAGATCCCTAGGAGATTCATGTGCATCTTTAAGTTTGAGAAACACTTCCCTAAATAAACTCTTCTGGTAGAATGATTTTGATGAGAGGTGCCTTCAGTTTTCAGAGATGCCTGTAGTTTTATGTGTTTAATTCTGTAACAGGACACATAAGGGCTATATATTAAGGCAATTATTTTCATGCGCTACAGCAGCCATCTCCTGGATGAATGTCATTTTCTCTGAATTATTGATTATGCTGAATCTATTTTAGGATGAAAACACTTTAGACTCATTTTTCTAGTTTAACTAAGAGTAAAAAATAATATGCTTTCCCTCCCCGACCTTACCCTTCTGTCTTGGTTTTCTGACATAAACAGGATCTCCTTCTTCCCCAAACTTTCACCCGTGTGGCCTCTAGACACGTCAGGTCCCCTTAAGCACACTTAGTATTTTACTCTAGAGGGAAATGCTCACACACAGATGGGGTCAGATGCCAGCTGTGCTTGTGTGTGTCTCTTTTATACAGCTGGAATTTTTGGTTCAGTAATTATAGTCAAACTATCTTATAAGATGCTTTCTTAAGTCTTCAAGTACGTGGCTTTTCATGCTTCCTGCACTGTCTAGTGCTGGTTGCTTTATTTCACTGGTCAGGGCTGCTGTGAAGGAATGTGTGGCATTCTGTCTGACTTTGTCCTGCAAACTGCAGTCGAGAAAACTTGGTGCCACAGGCTGTCACACACACACTTTCCCTACTCTTTAATGAACTTAGTGCCAGCTAGTCTAGGCTGCCTGGATGAATTTTACCATGACATCTTATTACCCCATGGGCTACGTAGAAGATCAGGGACTCCATGTAAGCAAATTTTCTTGCTAATTCAGTGATATTCCTTCAAGTACCATGTTCTTTACTTTTGAACTGGTTTAAAAGTGGTTGTCATATAATTTGTTATATATATTTAATACCATAAGCAGAAGGCGGCTAAAAATAGGTCTGCCTGTAAGGATGACTCTAATCATTGTGTATGTGGAAACCCCAGGCTGTTGTACCATGGGGATGATCCTCTCCGAGGAAGTGGCACTAAATGGCACATGGGGAAGTTTCCTGCTCCAGCCAGTGACCTCAGGCTGCTGTAGTTTTGGGGTTGTCATCTTTGGATTTTTGTGTTGTCGTTCCAGGACTGGTTGCTGTCAGGGCTTGCAGCAGTGCACATGCCTCTAGTACTCTGTCTCCTGAGCTCTTCTGTGTTGGTGCTTCTAATTGGTTATGTATTTGAAACCTGCTAGAAAACCTTGCTGGAATACATTTCAGTGAGGAGTTGGTTCAGAGGCATGCCTTTGGAAAGGGAGCTAGGAGTCGGGCACGTACATTCATGGATATGCCTTTGCGCAGCCAGAGGAGGTGAGGTTCATTTTCTCCCTTCAGGTTCTCAGTTTATGCCTTTGGATTATTTCATCATTCATTGACTACCAGCTACGTGCTGTGAGCTAGGAACATCCAAAGGGGAAGTAAACATTTTTACTGTACTGAGAATCTATTCTGGGGATAGACACATAAACACAATTTAAAGCCTAGCAGATACTATATAATGCAGCTTCAGCACCATACTGTGGGCTTGGAGGAAGAGAGTCTTTGTGGATTTGACCAAGCTTAAAGGAAGATACAAGGATGGGAGTGTAAAACGGGAAGGATAGCTTAGCTGTGGAGAGGCTGTCCCAGGCGGAAGCAAAGCATAGACAGAGGTGGCCAAATAAAGGGGATGTAGAAGGAGTGGAGTTTGTTCAGGTGTGGTTGGGTAGATGTCCGTGGTGGCCACTCGGGGACACTGAGCTGCCGTTCACATGCCTGTTACCCAGGGCGTGTTGTACAGAGTCGACCTTCTACACTGAGCAGTGGCTTTGTAGTAAGAATTGTAGAGCAGCACAAATCCTGGAACAGTAATGCTGCCTTGCTTGTGTGAGTGGCCCAACGGATGCTTCCACCTTCCTCTTTATTTCAGTGTCCGTATCTTACTGTGTTTGGAGTGTGGACCTCTTTCTGTTTTGTGGGCTTTGAAACATTCTATATATGCTCACTGTGTTTGTAGCACGTAGCTCCTAGAAGGTAGGTAAATTCACTGTGTGAAGACTTAATAAACACATATATATTAAACTTCGAAAACAAAGATCACATTAGAATTTTTTCTTAACAGGTTTGTCCTTTTATAAAAAGAAGCTTTGCATGCAAGGACCAGTACAGCATCTACTTGTTCTGAATTTTGAAGTTATTTTTTCTAAAACCCCTTGTAAAATATTTAAAACTTTGTGTTTTCTTATTTTTTTAGAATTTACATCAATAACTGATAGTGGTATTTTTCTCTGTGTTTATAGTACGGCCAAGTACAGCGTGTTGACATTT
This sequence comes from Micronycteris hirsuta, assembly GCA_004026765.1. Taxonomy (NCBI): domain Eukaryota; kingdom Metazoa; phylum Chordata; class Mammalia; order Chiroptera; family Phyllostomidae; genus Micronycteris; species Micronycteris hirsuta. The sequence continues at coordinate 33,128 of PVJI01011889.1, read as the reverse complement.
CTACCTCGATTCTTGTACGAGCAGATCAGAAGAGCTGCTAACGCCTTCTTCCTCTTCATTGCCTTATTACAGGTAATGCTTCTTCTTCCAAGTTTATTCGAAGTTCAGAACCTTGATTACATGCAGAATGAGATTTTGCTGAAAGGCCGCTTACCTGAAAACGTGCCATAATACTTGAATGTAATTTCCTTTCTTCATCCCATCATTGTTTGCGTGAACAAGCACATGGTCTTGCACAAAGGCAGGCTTCTTTAAGTATGCCTTAAATTGCAATTACTGAAAGAGTCACTGAAAAATGGCCTGAGGGTCTTACTTTTAAACTCTTTTTCTGTTCTACATATAGTGATATTGGATAAAATTTTAAAAATATGTAACACACTTAGTTTTTTAAATAAGGTCATTATTTTTGGTGTAGCAGATATGGAAAAGAACCACAAAAGAGTGAGTGGTGAGTGTCATTTTTTTTTTGTAGAGGATTTTAATTTGTCAGCTTTCCTCCTTTGATCTCTTGTCTTTCAGCAAATCCCAGATGTATCTCCAACAGGAAGGTACACCACCCTGGTGCCGTTGATCATTATTTTAACAATTGCAGGCATCAAAGAGATTGTAGAAGATTTTGTAAGTTTTTGCTTCCAGATAATAAAAACTTTTAATTGAATATAACATAACTCATTTGTTGCTTTGGGCTTTCTGTTTAAGGCAGGACATTGGTCTATAGCTTAAACTAGCCTCTCAAAGTTCATGACGGTGTTTGGGGGGCGGGGGAGGTAACGTGTGCCTGCAGTGTCCTTAATACCTGCACAACGTCACAGACTGTGTCGTTCACACTGTGTTTTCTAATGTGAGTGCCTGGACCCCCTTTGGTTTTCATCACTGATGCTGTCCTGTAGAGTTTGCTGATTGGGTGGCAAATGAAGGCCTGTGTTGCTGTCCGGCATACCAGCATTGTGCTGGCTGTGCCTGAGGTAGTTTTACTAGAATCTTCTCGCTCCTCGTACTGATTTCAGCATGTCTCCAAGTTCATTGGCTACAACCATATTCATACTCCATCCTCTTTTCTAAGTCTGGGCTCTTTCTCCCCTCCCCCTGCATCTCCCATATTTGCAGTATCTAGCATGCATCGTATGTACATTTTTTCTGGGAATAGGTAAATGAATAAATGTAAAACAAATCAAAGCAAAGGTACTTTGCCCCAGAATTATTTTTATCAATAAAGTGAATTCAGTTGTTGTTGTTTTTCTCATACTGAGTCATTCCTTCAGTCTGATGTAGAACAAAAGAGGAGTGAGAAGTTTCATACTTCGAGGTGCTTGTTCGTTGTTGGAACCTATATACAGTACTTTGAACCAGAGCGGACGGCATAGCTTACCTTTACTGCACTTGTCCACTAAAGCAGCAAGCTGTTCTGGGCGCAAACCATTGAACCGCACCGGGGAGTGTCAGGGTTGCAGGCAGGAGGTTTCCTGCCCCTTCACCCCCACCGATCCTTACTGTCTGCTGTTTCAATTATTCATTTGGAACTTTTGAATCTAAGACCTTTTTTTCTTTCTGTAACAGAAGCGACATAAGGCAGACAATGCAGTTAACAAAAAGAAAACCATAGGTAAGATACCAGGCTGGTCACTTTTTCCACTAGAAAACCTGAGAACAAGACCTGTGTTTAAGGAATTTTAAACAAGTAGTTAATGGTGTTGAGGTAAGTTGGGGACATGATCTATAAATACGCTAAAGAAACAGCAAAATGATAAACAAATGCAATAAAATGTGAGTCCTGGCAATTAAGATTTGAATAGGACTGGTGTATTTTAGAATTTTAGAAAAGGTTATAGTTTTCAGGAGCTACACGTACTTTATATCAAAAAAAGTCCAAGCATGCATATCCTTGGTTTGTAAGTGCTCCCTACCTCTCTCTATCTAGCTTTTATTGTATTGGTTCCTAGAACATTGACTATGTTCGTGTGGGGTTTTTGTTTTATTTTGTTTTGTTTTGGTAAGTATTGTGACAATAGGGTCATTTTTCTTCTGGGCTAAATATGCATAGACCTAACCTGCATCCATACACCTGCATTTGAGTGCACACATTGGGCACACTGGCACGCAGGCGTGTAGACTGAGGCTTTGCTGCAGGGGGTGCTGGTGTCACACTTGTGTGTCTGAGGACATGGTGTGTCTGAATATGTTGGAATTAAGAAGTGGAATTTTGGAAGGAGTCTTTTGGATTTGGGAAAGCTTATTTTGATTATTGTCAGTATTAACTGGTATAATTCTTTTTTTCTTTTTCAGTGTTAAGAAATGGTATGTGGCATACCATTATGTGGAAAGAGGTAAAAACTATTTTTAAAGATACACCAGAAAGCATTGATGACTTGTAATTAATTGCTGGTCTTGATTACAGTATAAAGTTTATGTTAAGACATAGGTCATTTTTATTTCATGTAAGTTTTATGTTGTGGAGTTTTCCCGGGAGGTTTACTCAGAACTGATGCGTGTTTTCATTCCCTGTGCTTTCTAGACCGTGCTCACTGTGTCAGTAGCGTTGTGAAATTCACTGTCCCTGATGGATATTTCTGAAATCTCGAAGCATTTTCTAGTTTCTAAATTCAATTTAAGAAACATTTTGCCCTGGCCGGGGTGGTTTAGTTGGTTGGACTGTTGTCCCATAAACTGGAAGGTCACGGGTTCAACCAGGGCACATGCCTAGGTTGTGGGTTCGGTCCCCAGTCGGGGTTTGTACGAGAGGCAACCAATTGATGTTTCTCTCTCTCGTTGATGTTTCTCTCCCTCTTTCTTCGTCCCTTTCCCCTCTCTCTAAAATCAATAAGCAAGTTATTGGGTGAGGATAAGAAAGATAAAAAGAAACACTTTTCCCAGGCTTCCATTCTCTTTACCTCAATTCAATATTTTAAAGGTTTTTTAACTTTTGGGATTCAATAAGGGGGTGGGTGTTGGGGTTGGAAACCATCCGCTTCGATTCGGAGTCAGGGCTGGTTGGGGATGGCCAGTAGTTGCTCCTCTTAACTCTGCAGCATCCAGAGGGGCTAGCCTCCACATCCCCGGGGCATGAAGTCGGCCGTGTTTGGCAGTTGTGTGGCTTTTTGGTTGCTTATAATGATGAACAGAAACTTTAGAAGAAATATTCTGTGCCATCTGCGTTTCTCATATCTGATAAAATTAGCTTTTTAAGTGAGTCTCTGTTTTAGCTGGACCTTCTTAAAAGTCACAGATGGTTTTGGGGGATGATTCTCATTTCCCCACTGTTCAAAGCTGATTTACATGATTTCAAAAGAAAATTACTTTTTAAAAGGGTAACTTAGAATAATTTCTCCTGCGAAATGTTTAGTAAGCAATGTTTAAAATTGCTGCTGTGATCTTTTAATCTGCAAAATGCCAGGGATATGGTAACTGCAGTCTTCATTTTAGTTTTTGTTTTGTTTCTACTTTGTTATAGGAGCCCCTTTGTAGTGTTTGGTGATAACACCTCCACCTTGGTAGCAACCCAAGTCCTGCGCTGTCAGTATTAATTGACCTCACTCTCACTTGGAAGTGGGGTGGTTCTTCGTCACGGGTTGGGAACTTGGCGTGACAGAGGGTGGAAATGCTGTAGAATGCAAGGACGCCCATGGTGTTCGGAATGGCCTGTTTCTCGAAGGTTCCTGCTGCCAGCCTCCTCCCCAGAAAGGCACTGATACTGGCTGGAGTGGAGAACAGCCTGGATTTGGGATGATGGCACAGCTTGAAACAGCAAGAAGGGGAATGATGATCTGTGAATTCTGGGCCCAGGGGTCGATGGCCTCGCGTACTCATACGCATTTGGAGGAAAAACAACAGCACACACTTGTTAATATGATTTATTACAAATTTTATTTCAATTAAAAATGTATTTTTCGTTTATTTTAATGGAGCTCTAGGCATGTACCAGACTGTGATAGGCATTGGGGATACAAATGAGTAGCTTGCCCCTGCTCTTAAGGAGTTTTTTTTTTTTTCAGTGGTTGTCAGACTTCGGCGGGCATCCCCATCACCTGGAGGGCTGGTACTACACGAGGGCTGGGCCGCACTCTCGGAAGCACCGATTCAGTAGTTCCGGGGGGGCCTCTAGAATTTACATTTTTAACAAGTCCCTAGGTGAGGCCGATGCTGCTGGTCTGGGGACCACAGGGCAGAAGCACCAGTGTGGTGGAAGTGGTAGGCGGCTGAACAGTGTGCAGTGCAGGTGCTGAACTCTGGGTGGGGGGCGCTTCGGGAACTCTGGGGACACCTGGGAGGGTTAGGAAAGGCTCCCATTTTGAGATGCTCTAGTGTCCTTTTGAAGGATGAGCAAGAGGCAGCCAGTTTAAGACAGAGGAAACTGGGTGGAACTCCAAGATGCCTGGGAAAGCCAGGCCCATCTGCAGAATTGCTCAGAATAGGACAAGGATGTAGGAGAGGACAGGTGGCAAGAGGGCAGTGGTAGCAGGTGCTGGAGGTGGCAGGCACAGTGGAACCGACTAGCTTTAAGCTTCCCAAGGTGATTACCAGCAATCTGAGCTGCCGACGCTCAAGTCAGCGATCCCCAGGATGTAGCTGAACCGTTGGTAAATGCTAGGAGGCAGCTCTGGGGTGGATCTCGACAACTTTTGTTGACTTTGAGAAGACTTTTGGGCTTAGTCTTCAAAATTAAGAGACTTGAGAAATCTGAGGCTAGAGTGAATTCAAGGATCTGGGGGCAGGGGCGGTCTCTTCGCCTTAAAATTTCTCGCTCTAGATAGTTTCACCAACTGAAGGGATAACCAGGCATAAGAACACCAAATAGAAAACCATTTTCGAACAAAATTCCGAGTAGCTTCTCATGTACATGCAGCTTCTTAGTACTTTGTTACTGGGGAATAATTGTTTCTTTATTTCAATAATAAGAATGGGAGAAAGCCCTAATTTCCCTTGTCCTCCCATTTTGAATTTAAAAAATCTACTCTTTTTTGTTTCTTTTGAAAACATGGCTAATTTTCCTTTCTAGTTTTTAAAACTAATTGCTTTGTCTGATTTTGTTCTATGTAATTAAATATTCACATAAAATATTTTTACACTTAGAAAACATTTTCAATTTTCATAGGAATTTCTTGCTTTTGTACTGATTCTTTTAAAATAGCTCTGTAGCATTTATTCTTTGACTTCTCTTTGTTATGGAAGATATTTTAATTAAATGTCTTCCTTTTGCCTTAAAAGCAGATACTAACTTTAAATGTACAGTGGTTCTGGAATTTAACTTTTACCACCCTGAGCCCGACGCTGAGCCCGATTCCTTAGACTTCCCACACACTTTGATAAGCGAGTCACAGCACTTGTAGGACACCATTTAGTAAATGTTCCTTTTTTCATAGAAAATTAAATGGTTAGGGCCATTCTCCCAGCTTGCAAAATCCAGTGGTTTTTCACAAGTATCACGTTATGTGAAATTCTTGATTTCTAAGAGAACAGTAACATGGATTAGAATAAGAAGCAGAAAACATGGTGCCCACTCTGAGTTTTGAATGGTTAGTGTACCGGGAACGGCCTCTCTTGTGCTGTCAGAGAATTCGCCCCCCTTTACTTTCGCCCTCCGAGAGCCCCTGCACTTAACACTCCCGCTGGCAGAGACTAACACTTACTAGGTGCCCGTCTCATGCCAGGTGCATGTGTTTACCTCCTTAATCACTGCATCGGCCCTGCGGAGTCAGAGGTGGTGTGTCCCTATTTTATTAGTGAGGACATGGGAGTTCAGAGAGGTGAAGAGCTTGTCGAGATCCCGGAGCTGGGTTACTCGTGGTGAAGCTGGTATTTGAGCGCAGGCCTGCCTGACTTGAAAGCCCACATTACATTCAGCCCAGTGCTTCTGTGATCTTACTTAAAGGATTTATAGCCACGTGGCCATGGTGCTAATTTTCTTCCGGCTAGGGCCTGTTTCCTCGGCTTCAGGTCTTCTGTCCAGCGGGGTGTTTCCCATGGTGGTCTCTGACTCGGGCTGTGATTTTTTTGCTGGCAGTTTCTTGAGGCTATACAAATCTTCTCTGTTTGATGTGGTATATTTCTGGGAGAACTTTTAGGTGGATTGTTCATGGGTGAATTCAGTATTGCGTTTTCATCAGACCACTGGCCAGAACGCTCAGTTTTAAATCTGGATTATGTAACCTTGATTGAGTTATTTCACTTTGAACCTCAGTTTTCTCATTTGTAAAATGGGGTGATTTATATGTCTTAACTCAACTGATCCTTAATGTAATCCCATGAAATGAGTTCTGTTGGTTTCATCAGGTAAATGAGAAAACTGAGACACACAGACTTTATAGGACTAGTTCAAGGTCACTCACAGCTCATAAGGAGCTGGGTCACAACTGGGGGATTTGAATTCAGAGCTGTGCACTTAACCAGTCTACCCAACTGCTTACAGCTATGGCACTGCCCCACAGTTCAAGCTGTGGAATTTGTAAGTGGATGAATGATTATAAGGAAAAGAGACCTTGATAGTTCTGACTTGTCTTTCTCCCCTTCCCCTTTCTTTTCTTTTTTTTCCCTTTTCATTCAGTATCATTGCAAAGAGGCAATAATACATTTGTCTATACTGAAAGATTATACTTTTGTTCTTGTCAAGAAAAATAATTTGGGCTTCTCCATCTTAAACTACATGACATAGGACTATAGTAATTTTTCTACAAATACTTAACCACATTTATCACCATTTGTGCTTTCTTTTCTTTCATGCGTCTCTGTCCTTGTCCCTGGTTTTCTAGGTGACAGTGGGAGACATTGTGAAGGTCATCAATGGGCAGTATCTCCCAGCAGACATGGTCCTGCTCTCCTCCAGGTCAGGTGTGCTATAATGGCACAGTTTTTGAAATAATGTTAAGAAACAATAATGTTTTAAATGGTAACTGCTGACATCTTGAGCCACCCTTTCCCTTCCACCCTGAGTCACCAGCTTTCTCTCTCTGGCCTATTCTTCCATTACCTGTCATTTGCTCTTTCCTGCCTTAATCCTAAATTTTCTTTCTCCTGTTTATTCTTTCATTCTTTTGGGGGGAGCTTTTTCCACAGGTGTCTATTCATTTTAGTCTCATGGCCATATTGGGCTACAGTGATCCCTCACCTATCATGGGAGTTACATTCCAGAGACCCCCACAATAGGTGAAAATCCGCAAAGTAGCGGCGTTATACTTATTTTATTATTTATATATATTTTAAGGCTTTATAAACCCTTCCACGCTCCTATAAACCTCTCCCACTCTCTTATTAACCTTGCCCACACTTATAAACACTTCATATGCTCTTAAATGCTTCCTACACTCTTAAACCTATGTAATTTTAACAACATATAAAATTCTATATGAGTACTCACCAGCGAAGTATACTACAACTTGAATGATGAAGATCATGAATTATGTAGGTGTGCAGTACTGATGGTGATGAAGGTGATGACGATGAGATGAAATTTTTTATTTCAATTTAATATTTTAATATGTTTTAATTAACATTTTTAATATTTTTATATTGTTTAAAATTTGTAGGCAAAAATAATTAAAATCATAAATATTATATAAATACCTCTATACTGCAAAATCCTGCTATATAGTGAAAACTCCATGATACAGAATTAGATATATATTTTTTAAAAAACCCGCGATACAGTGAAGCCACAATAAGTGAACCGCGATATAGCGAGGGATGACTATATTCCTTGTTGTAGGAAAACATGCAAAAACATTGAAGAGCCGTGGAATGATTCCTCCAGTAACCTCCAGGTGGCAGCATGCCTGAGACTTCACATCCAATCTCCTGAGGGGTCCTGCCAAAATCTCTCCTGCAGAACCCTTTACTAGCTATTCAGAGAACTGCAGGCATTTTCTTAGTGTAATCATGACCTGCAGGTCGTATATTCTCTTCATTCATCCACGTTTTGCTCCCTTTCTGCCCAAGTACTATTACCATGTTTTCTAGGTAGTTTTTACTAGAAAGGTATCATCACTGAGTGGCTTAAATACACAACACAGTCCTTGGCTTTTCTTTGGCTTGATACATAAGATTATATATTAAAGAATGAGTGACAAAATTAGAGTAAGAATACTCTTGAGTTCAAGATTAAATGACATGAGGTCAAGACGAAAACTTCCTATATTCCTGTTGGGAATCGTAGATGCTCACATTCTATGCATATTCTTTGGGTTGAAGATAATGCTTCTTTTATTGGATTTGATCACGCACGAGATTTTAAGCCTTAACATGAATTTTCTGCTTGAGATAAAAGGTTTAAAAATAACCCTGTGCCCCTCGAGGGTTAAAGGTGGTCTCAGCAATCATGGTGGGGCACTAGGTGGGGCAGCAATCATGTTTGGTTATGAAGAAAATCTTAGTGAAATGTGGATCACTTGCTGGTTTGGGGTCAGATTTCTGGTTGTGGCACTCAGAAAACCTGGTTGCAATAGGAGACTGCTTCTCGGAGCTGACACCTGGTTTTCAGTGTGGTCATTCGTCTGCGCTGTGTGTCAAGCAGCCTGCTGACTGCATTGTTCCAGGTAGTCTTCCCAACAACCCTGGATGTCCTTACTTTACACAGAGAAGGCACAGGAGCAGAGACATTGAACAACTTGCTGAAGCCATGCAGCCAATAGAGGCAGCACCAGATCTTAACTTAGATGCTGGGTGGTGCAGTCCGTCCTCTTAGCCACTGACTATGCTGCCTAAACCCAAAGACTGCAGGTCGTAGTGTCTGCTCTGCTTAATTTTATTTTTTGAGTTTTCTGTCCTTAAAATCAGATGTTCTGATCGAAAAGTGGCCTGTAGGCAGAGTACAAGGAGCAGGGCAGTAGAGGCTTGCCAAGCCTGTGCCTTGATTCCTGAGTCCCCATGGCTGTGACTTTGCAGAAGGTGGGTTTGTACTGCCTGGGGAGGCTCTTTCGGTCCGGAGGAGTGGGCCAGTGCTCAGACTTTAAGGGCCCCCCATTCCCATTGGCTCGGACATCATGTGTTTGCCCTAACCTGCCCCTCCCCTTCTCCTTTACCCTCAGTTATTTCTGTTACTTGAGGTCAAGCAGCGATTATGTAGGGCCCATGCGGGCAGATCATTTGTATTGGCATTGAGCCCCAAAGACGAGTGTTTGTCTTTCTACCCAGTTACTGCTACTAAAGTGGTTCTTTATGCAGTTGGCCCTTGAACTACACTGGTTTGAAGTATGTGGGCCCACATACACGTGGTTTTTTCCCAATAAATGCCATTTTCCGTCCGTGGTGGGGAGGATGCAGAGTGCCAATGATGTGCATGGGTCTACAGCCTTTTTATGTGGGGGACTTGAACCTCCACATTTGGTGTGGGAGGTCCTGGAGCCAACTGCCTGGGGGACACCAAGGGACAATTGGGGGTAGTTAAATTTACGGGGAGTTAAAAGTTAAGCTTGGATTTTTGGCTGCTCAGTGGGGGTTGGTATAGGCGCCCCTAACTGCTTGGGTTATTCAAGGGTCAACTGTAGCACTATTTTGAAGGGCTGGTCTGCAAAAATAGTTTCCTTAGTAGAGTCTTTATGAGCTGCACATTTGTGGAGGGACCTTACTAAACTTTGTCCTGTTTTCCCTCTCTCCTTAGTGAACCTCAGGCAATGTGTTATGTTGAAACAGCTAATCTAGATGGAGAGACGAATCTTAAAATACGTCAGGTAAAGTTACCGTTTGTGACTTGTGTTGTCAAGGAGGCCCAAACCTGGTCCCCACATGTACCAGCCAGTGCTTTATCAGGAGGAAAAATTTCTGCACAGAAGGTTGTGCCTTAGCCCTAATGGAAGCTATGGGGAGAACGTACTTCCTATTATGAAGGGAACTGCTTAGGAGTGATGGTGGACCTAAACAAGTGGGCTTCATCCAAGAATGGGTCAGGAAGGGGGTCATGCCTTAACTTAGGTCTCACCGTGCTCTCTGCCTATTGGTGCCTGTGGGGGTTGAGCTGCATGGTGCAAGTGCAGTGCCAATAGGGAGAGATGAAGTTAGACAAACAGTGGGTACCTCCCTTTCCACTGTTTTAATTGAGATTCTAATTCTAGAGACTGGTGTATTAGATACAAAATTTCCATCCTTTAAATAAAGCTATTCTTACCATATTTTAAAATTCTAGAATGAAGAATAGTCTTCAATATAATAAACATCTGAAGCCTTTGCCACTTAAATTTTATGCGGCATGAAGTTGAGTTTGATAATTCTGTTCACATATCTTTCTTTTCTACCTCAAATATTTGATTTAGACATTTTTTTTTCCTGTTTAAGGAAGAGTTACTGTGTGCTAGATATCACAGTGTATTACAGGGGTACTTTATATTTCTCGCCAGTATTAGAATATAGCTAGTGAATATGCTTTTCTGTAAGGTGTTTGAGTACGTGAACTGTTACTGAACATGGGTGTTTCCGGCACAGTGGTGGGAGCTTAACTTTCTGTGTCATTGAATTCATTTGAAACTTTCGCGTTAGGCTGCTGCTGTGCACAGAGCTGCCCTAAGGTCGATCTTGTGGGTTGCTAGTTGGATCTCTTAGCTTTCCCAAGTTATTTCATTTTAGAGGATTTTTCCTTTTCTTTAGATTAAGAGCGGGGATGTAGAATGTTGCCCCTCATTGTGGAAGACTGCAGTAACTTCCCTCTTTCGATTTAACATTGTAGAGTCTGAGCCGCACCGCTGACATGCAGACAAGGGAGGCGCTGATGAAGTTGTCCGGAACTGTGGAGTGCGAGGGGCCCAGCCGCCACCTCTATGACTTCACGGGGAACTTGAACTTAGATGGGAAAAGGTATCACTTTCCCTTTTCTTAGTGTTTTTTAATTGTATTTTTGAATGGGACTAAGAATTACTGGAGCTTTGGAAAATATTAGTTTGTTTTCTGGTTTCATAATATTTCAAAAACAGTGAGATTTCTTCATGTTTAGCTTAGATATAAGCTTTTATGAACCACGATTTCAATCAATTTAAACCATCCCTGAAATTTAAAGAAAGAACTGATTTTTGTTGAGAAAAAACAGCCAGAGAGTCTGAAGTGAGACTCGCAGCGCTGGGCCTGTTCGTCCTGCGCATTACCCGCCAGGGAGGAGAGAGGCTTTGACGGCACGCTCTTATCCAGAAAAGTTGGAGGGAGGTTTCTGTAAAAGCTAATGGTTTCATTAGAGAGGCCCTGGAGTAGGACTTGTTTTTAGAAGTTAAATGAAAGGAACAACAATCAGTCTTCCTTTAAAATATTCACTGCCCTGTTGTCTATATTCTGTTGTCTTTGTCTCGGCCTTGTTTTATTGTCGGAGAGTTATTTTCTGTCATTATGTTGGGGTGCAGTTTTGACTTCTGCTTATCTGTAATCTGCATGCCTATCAATGCTCTCCACCTATATTTTTTGAACAGACCCATAGAGAGGGACCCGATGACGGGAACCAACCCAAAGTGACCACGACAACTGCGTGTGACTCCTTTCTCCTCATGTTTCAGCTAGTGTGCAGGGCCGTTCCTTGGGTTCCCATTTTGAGTTTCTAAATGATCACTCAGCCTTTTATCTAATCCTTCTCATTCTTGACAAATTTGATATTATAGCTTTATTGCTATTTTTTCTTATAGTGAACTATAAAGTAAACTGGGTTTCCCAAATGAATAAACATCTGATCATTTTAGCAATTTCTTTCTTTGGTTTTATAACCAGATTATAAGAGAAACAATTTCCTCTAATATTTTATAGGAAAACCAAAACAAAAAAATTTTTGTAGTGATGAATGGATAAGAGAAACCTTTCCGGTGGGTCTTTTTTTTTTTTTTCTTTTTTTTTTTTTGTAGATTAAGTTAATGATAACCTTCATTGACCCTGTTCCTCAGTGAAGTAATTCAGATTCGAGTAAAGGAAACATTTGATTTATGTGGGTCTGTGTTTAAGGGGAAAGCTCATGCTCATTTGTCAGACTGTCATTGAATATAAATGTTATTTCTTGTTTTTAGCTCTGTTGCCCTTGGGCCTGACCAGATCTTATTAAGAGGTACACAGCTTAGAAATACTCAGTGGGTCTTTGGCATAGTTGTTTACACTGGACACGACACCAAACTCATGCAGGTAAAACATTTCTATGCTGAAAAACAATGCTGATTTTAGTCTTTAAAACATTTTTGTTCTGTTTTTATGGCATAGAGAGTGGAAATGTAGATGCTGCATTTAGGAAGCTTGAGTTTGTCTATGAACCTAAGTTTGGAAAGGAAGTGCCTTTATTTTGGCTCTTTAGATAATTTCTTATAGATTTCTGTTATTATGTCAGATGTTGTTACCTCCTGCTGGAAATATCAATGATCCCGTTTTCCATATTTAGGGGGACAATCAGTTCTAACATGTTTTATCTGCTGGACTTAAGCGATGACTTGTTTCTTCTTTATTTCTCTTACTGCTTCTGCTCCTCACTCCATTAATTAGGATTTTACAGTGAATTGTCTTAATTAACTGAATTTTGGACAATTTAAAATCAGTTATTTTGAACTAATGTTTATTCTTTATCTGCCAAAAAAAATGAATGAAAATGATTTTGCTCCTTCTCCCTGTTAATATTTTTAATATTATTAGTTGTGAATTTGCAGACCACATATATATTAGGATGTATTTTGCTAGACTATGTTGAAATTCAACATAAATTAGTGTCCCTATGTGTCACTTCTTATATTTCATTGGTATCACTTGGCTATCTTATTTTACTAATGGTAGCTATTAATGAGAATCGGGTTTTCATCTTGTCTGCCTTTTTGTATCATTTCTGAAGCATGTATTTGACTATATTATTAACTTAAAAATGTCTAGTGACCACCGTGCACTGTGCCTTGTGCCAAGCTGAATGGATACAATAGTGACAGGCGCAACCTTACCCCGCGTAACCACACGCACTTAGGAGCAGCAGGGAATTGGGAGGTGGAGAGATCCGTGTTGTAATGTGTACAGGGTGCTCTGGTGTGTTCAGGAGGGTCACCCAACCCAGGTTTGGGGGTGTCAGTTGGCTAGCTACAAGAATGATACTAAGAAGCACATTTTAGGTATAGAGTTGGAAAAGGGAGGCTATTGTGTTAGTCTACTCTTAGAGGGCAAATGAGTTAAATACTCGTTAGAGCAGAAGAAGCGATAGACCCCAGTGTCCACGCCAGCTGGGTAATGGCGTTGAGACAGAGGAGGGAGGTGGGGAGGGTTAGAAGGGTTGAGAGACTCGCTGAAGTTGAAGAAGACTGTTAGAGTTGCTGAGTGACCGCTGATCAGTATGTAGGGTGCTTGTCTTTGAGTTTCTAGGGCGGAGGGTGTGTAGCATGGGGAGAGCTGGGAGTGAACCACGGGAGTAGGGAGCTAAAGGCAGAGCTGTTGGCGGGCATTTGATGTTGAGGAGTAAAGGACTGAGAGACTATGCCGTTTGATGGGTCAGCGCTGTGACTTTGAAGATCACATCGTGGCAAGGCTGGGGTAGAGAGGGATGCTGTGAGACAATTGCTCCGGTCTTCAAGGAGCGAAGGGTCTGAGAGACGGGAGGACTTGCTGAGGGAAGAGGCAGAAGGTAGTGTCGTCGAATGGCATGAGTTTTACAAGTGGGTTTTTAACGTGGCATTAGAGGAATAAAATGTCAGCAGTATTACTGGGTCCCACATGTACCTTCAGTAATATTCTCTTGAGATTCTGAGGGATGCGAGCCTTCACTGGAGCACCCTCTGCTTGCAGGGCCTTCAGGAAAGGGTGTCCTCCACTGGGTAAGGCAAGGGCAGAACAGCTTTGGAAAGAGGGCGAGGATGTAGGGAAGTGTCGGTCCTGGAATGGCAGGGCCCGGTGTGGTGGAGTGGTCGCAGGGAGTGTGTGTGAGAGAGGGGGCCCATGCAGCTAAAAAGTGAATGGTGAGTGGTTGGTGAATGCTGAGAGGCAGCTCTTGGATGGCCCTGATTCAGTATGTCTGACACGTGCCAGATCCATCCTCCCTGCTAGGTCCTCGCCCACTCACAGACGCTCAGTAGAAGGTTTTAAGGTTGGTTGTTCTGAGCCTCCTGTATGTGAAGACTATCTTGATAAATAGTGCTCTGCTACCTACTACATGTTTTCTAACTTTCTGAGTCGGTGCCAGCACCCACTGCCTGACACTTTTGGAGCTCCACTGATCACAGGTCACTTCTGTTTTTCTATGAAGTGATAAAGAGATCACAAGGAGTTCAAATTTGTGCAGGGCCCCTAGTCTAGTTTTTAGACTGTGCGTGTTACAGATGTAGCAGTTCTTCAAGATGCCTGATACACTGGTTGTTTTCTCCGGCTGTCACTGTTTCTCCAGGGCATACGTTGGTAATGCAGCTTTGTAGCAAAGGTGTATGAGATCATTGTTACACGTAAAATGAACCATCATCTCTTCAGTCAGCAAGGTGTGCACTAAGTCGCGTTATGAATCTGCATGCCGTGAGTGTGATGGGCACCTTTCCTTGTGCCCAGATGTGATAAACCTCTCTGCAAGACCCATTACGTGTTGACCGAGTGCAGAATAATGGAAAGCCCTGGAAGTGTCCATGGTAGAGTCGCTGTGCCTTTAGGGCTGAAACAACAGAAAAATGATGAGCTCTCACGGGGAATATAATATACCATGCCTAGCTGGAAGCCATCCTGGTTGGGAAATACCATGTTTTGTCTGTACTTGTGCTGCTTGACCACAGAGAGGAAACGTGATTGCTTTAGGGCTCTTCTACTTTGTGTTTCAAACTCTCCCCTCAGTGCCTTCCATTCTTCAAAGTTCCCCTGCTTCATGTTGAGTGTAGTTACATGTAGGAATATTTCAGTGTCTGCTGCTTCTGTTGGTTGAGTTAATGGGAAAGAGAGATAGTATCACAGAAATTACAGCAAATGCTGAGTGCCCCATGTACTAAGTAGTTTGCTTGTGTTAACCCATTTCTGCCTCATAGTGGCTCTGTGAGGAAGATACTATTATTTCCAACTTTTAGATGAGGACACAGAATCAGAGTGTCTAAGTATGTTGCTAAAGTCACACACCCAGGCAGAGAGAAAGCTTTGTTTCAAAGCTTGGCAGTCAGGTTCCTGAGCCCACATTCTAACTAGTATTCTTCTGACTGCTTTCTTAGGAGGAAACGAAATATGTAAAATTCAGGTCAGATATAAGCTTTTACAGAATATGACCTTTTGGTCTGTTTCTATTAAGCGCTCCATTACCCAGTGCTTTCTAAGAATGTTACAGAACTTACGATGCTACTTGGAGTTTCACTGGACAAGCTCATCCTCGAAAGTCAGCAGATGGGAATGAGTAGGAACGGCTCGGCTTTCCGCCAAGCGCGTGTTTGAAGCCTGAAGTTTTGGGCTCTTGTGCTGCACGAAAGATAACTTTTCCCACCTCTGTTAACTGGCCAGGATTTGACCGCTGGAAAAGACAGAAGTTCATAAATGAATAAAGTCACAGAAACTGTGTTTATTGCAAATTTTTTTCTGCCTATCCCTCCAACGAATGATTCCTTAAAATGATAAGGTCCTCTCTAGTTTTGAAAGACTGGGAAGGGCAGTCTTAGAACTGGTCTCTTGGCTCTTGACCTGAGGCCAGAGGTGACGTGTCATCCTTGTCAACCTTTAGCTGGCATTTGATTGACAGTAGGTCAGCTTTTACTAATGGATTTTCATTTAGATTTTAGAGAAATTTTAAAAAAGTCTGTAGAGGGCAAATAACTTAGAGAGCTAGAGTGAAAGGGAGAAAAGAGAATATTAAGGAAGATGCTGTTGTGCTGTTAAGATACTTAATGGACTTAGGTTTTCAAAATCACGAGTCTGACACTTCCCAACTCCCACCCCCACAGAAAACCTTGTCCGTAAGAGCAGCATTTCTGGGCTTGGTGATAGAATTCAGATACTTTCAGACATGTTATGGTATGACTTTTTCTATGGAACTAAGGAATTGCCTTCTACTTTCATCTTAATTTTATTTTCAAATTGTGAGTTTATTTGCATTCTTCTTTTCAGAGACATTTTCATCTTAGTTGTGTTAATGTTCAGACAAATTGAGAACATGGCAGAGTGCTGACTTATGTATGGACAAGGCACCATTTTTATGGCTCGTTAGTGCCTTACAAGCTTTCAAACCACTCGATCTTTGCAAATCAGCACTGTCTCTAAAGAGAGAGGCTCACGACGCACGGACAGAGGCCGCGGACTGAAGCGCCTGTGCCCGTCTCCCCGTAAACGACACAAGGTTGTGATGTTGCAGTTCTGTGGGCTGGAAGTCTGATAGCAAGTGTCTGCAGGGCAGCGTTCCTTTCTCTGGAACACTCGGGAAGGCTCTGGAGAAGGATCTTTCTTGCCTTCTCCAGTCTTTCCAAAGGCTGCCCAAACTCCTTGGTGCAGGACCCCGTTCCTTCATCTTCAAAGGCAAGTGTTGCGTCTCTGTGACCAAGCTTCTGCAGTTACACCTCCTGGTCAAGGGCCCATGTCATTACTGATTAAATTGGGTCCGCTGGGATAACACAATATGATCTCCCCAATTAAGGGCCTTAATTTAATCACACCTACAAAGTCCCTTTCACCACATAAAGTAACATGTTCATAGCGTCCAGGCGTTAGGGATACAGCTGTCCCTGGGGGAGAGTCGTTATTCTCCCCGCCACAATCACCTTCAGGAAACTTTTAATAAAATGACTTTAAGTGCCTAACTGTCTAGTGCAAACAGTTTTCCTGACTTTTCCACTGCTGAGAGGATATAGTCCCAAGTTTTCCAGCTAGTGTGAAGTGGGCCTTGAATTGGGCTTTAATGAGTATTTCTAGACTCGCTTCCCAACACTTAGCCTCTGTTCTCGCTGGGGTGGTTCCCACCAGGAGTGAGAAACCCGGCCATGTACACTTACAGATGTTCGGTTGTCTTTCTGCTTTTGTTTTGCCTTCCTGTTTGCATTCTGACTTTTCCTGCTTGTTTCTTGTTCAGTTTTCCAAACGAATTATTTGTCCATCCGTTTATTTTGACACCTGTTGATGTTCTGTTTTGCATTATCGATGTGTATGTGTCCATATGTCTTTTTTCTCAATAAACGTGTACTTTCCAAATCTTATTTTTGTATTTTAATTGTAGACCTAGTTATTACTTTGAAGATTCTCTCTAGATTTTTAGGATATGGAATCTTATCGTTTTTCTTGAATTAGAAACATTCTGATTTCTTTTACATTAGACTTAAATGATTTAGAACCTGTTGTGTTTAAGATAATGCAAGTAGCTAATTTTATGCTGAATTGTAATCGTAAGAAGTACAGGTTGAATCCAGTAGAGTTGAAATGTGTTCTTTAATAAGACAGAATATGTCTTCTGTCATCTTTATTTAAAACCAGCTGCTGATTCAAGAGTGTGGTACACTTTTTAATTTCACTGGTTATTTGGCAAACAATAGCCTTTTATTTTTATTTGTTGAATTTAGGTAACTTACCTTTTTTTCTCCCCATTCCTTGCCCCTGAGTCTATGTGACCCTTACTGATTTTAAATGCTGTTGTACAGAATTCCACCAAAGCTCCTCTGAAGAGATCGAATGTTGAGAAAGTGACCAACGTGCAGATCCTGGTGTTGTTTGGCATCCTCTTGGCCATGGCCGTGGTGAGCTCAGCGGGGGCCCTGTACTGGAATGGGTCTCAAGGTGGAAGGAACTGGTACATCAAGAAGATGGGTAAGTGTCCGGGTGGATTGCTTGTTGAAGCAGGACAAAACATTTTTGGAAAATCCTTCCACGCATGGTTTATGTGCGGTGGCCACCCCGTATTTCTCTGCCCTTTGGCTACTCAGTATAATGCCAGCCTTTCAAGGAGAATTGAAAGATTAGGAGTCACGTGACGAAGTAAAGATAGACATATTTGAGGATTGTTTTATATTCAAATGCTTATTTTTAATTATATTTAAAAAGTTATTTTCTGAGTGGTGGCTCTAGGAATTATGATGTATGTCTTAATTGTGAGCATCTACTTCAGATGAATAATAATTTAGTTTCGGTGCAATACAGACAATTTCCTCTAATACAGATCTATCTCCCCCCTTGCTTTATGATATTGACATCATATATTGCGTCTATCTAGAAACCTAACAACAGTGTTGTAATTAGCGATTTATACAGTCTTTGCCTTTTAAAGAAACAAAAAACAAAAAGAAGTAAGCGTATAAAGTTGTTTTACATTAACCTACTTACTTCATTGCTTCCTGTAGATTCGAGTTACCAGCTTCTGTCATTTCCTTGTTTCACGTGGCTTCATTCTTTCCTCACTCCTTTGTGTTCTCATATATATTGCACCTGTATGCAAGTCTAATAATATCATTTTATAATAATTTTTTGCCATTGTTTGTTTTAAACCCAAAAGAAAAGATAAAAATCTGTCCTTGTATTGTCTAAGTACCTATATACTCACCTGTACTGCTGCCCTTTGTTTCTTTTTGTGGATTTAATCGCTGCCTGTGTTGCTTGCTCCCTTTCATCTTGGAGAACTTTCTTTAGTAGTTAATATAAAGAAGTTTAGGTAGCAACACATTTTCTCAGTGTTTGTCTTGGAATGTCTTAATTTCATTTTTGTTTTTGAAGGGTAGTTTTGCTGATACCTAGAGAACATTAAGCTAAGTAAAATAAGTCAGTCAGAGAAAGGCAGGTACCATATGATTTCACTCATATGAGGAATCTAATGAACAAACTGAACTAACAAGCAAAATGCAGACAGACTCATAGATGGAGAGCAGAATGACAGCTAAGTGGTGGGGACATGAGGGAGTGGAGGGATTGAGGAAAAAGGAAAAAGGACTCATGGACATGGACAACAGTGTGGTGATTGTTGGGGGAAGGAAAAAAACACAGTAAAGAATAAAATAAAATAAAATAAAATTGGCAACATCTAAATAAAAAAAGATACAGAATTTGTGTAGAATTCTTGGTTGATAGTCTTTTCCTTTCAGTAGCTTGAATATGCTATCCCACTCCCTGCCGGCCTCCATTGTACTGATGGGAAGCCAGTTGTTGTCTTACTGCGTTTTCTCTTGTGTGGGAGTAATTTTTCTATTGCCATTTTCAAAATTGTCTTTGGTTTTCAATAATTTTGAGTTTATTCTCTTTGGAGTTTGTTGAGATTTTCGGATATGTATATTCCTATTTTTCATCAAATTTGGGACATTTTCTGCTATTATTTGTCGTTCCTGCCATACTCTTACTCGCCTTTCCTTCTGGTACATCCATTATTTATATGTTAGTTCACTGATGTGTCCTAACCGATATCTGAGGCTCTGTTCATTTCCCTTTATTTCTTTTTTATTTTTTAGATTGGATAATCTTTATTGACCTGTATTCAAGTTCATCTGCTCTGTTTTCTGCCAGCTCAAATCTACTGTTGAGCTCCAGTAGTGATTTTTAAAAATTTTAAATTATTGTATCTTTCAATTCCAGAATTTCCATTTGTTGTGTTCTTTTTAAATGTGTATCTATTTATTTATATCATCTAATTAACCAGTCATTGTCACCATACTTTCTTTTAATTTTTTTAAACAGTTTCCTTTAGCTCTTTGAAGCCTTTGGCCTATCATTTGAACTACTACCTTCAAAGCAGTTTCTACTCTTGTCTTTTTCCTGTTTTTTTTTTTTTTTATTTGGTGGTTGTTGTTGTTGAAAACTGGGTATTTTAGATATCGTATTGCAGAAAATGTGGATTCTGTCTTCTTCTTTCTCCTGGAGCTTACTGTTGCTGTTTTTTGTTTATTTGTTTAATGACTTGCCTGAACTCATTCTATGAAATTGTTTTATCCTGCCGTGTATGTCCTCTGAATTACTGCTCAGTTTTATTTCCATCATTTTACTTTTTAATTCTTTTAAAAGGTATAGTTTAAGGTGTATAGTTATTTTTAGTACACCTAACCTGTGAGCAATGTTGGGATTAGGGGTGCTGATTCCCCTCACAGTAAAAAAATATGTGTGTGACTTTTGATTCCTCTACAACTTAGTTGGCTCTCATATCCACATGGGATTGGTTCCAGGACCCTCTCCTGCCCCCGCCCCCCTGCCCCCGCCCCCTGCCAATGGATATCAAGATCTGTGGATGCTAAGTCCCCTGTATAAAATGGCATGGATCAACGCATACAGTCAACCTTTCATATTTGCGAAGTCCCAACTACAGATGGAAAACAGTGTAGTAAAACAGTATAGATATTTGTTGAAAAAAGTCTACATGTAAGTGGGCCTACATAGTTCAAACTTGTGTTGTTCAAGGGCCAACTGTACATTCACAGAATTGGGCTGCCCTCACCTCTACCTGAATTTATAACGTTTTTCTTACCGCAGAAAGAAACTCTATCCTCATTAATAATTAGTCCTCTCCTTATTTTTATTTTTAAGCCTGGATTCCTAGGAGTCCACATACCTTAGTGATCGGTGAGAGGTTGTGCTTAAACCCTTTTATTGTTTGATCTCTGTGTGGCTTGGGGAATGCTTTTAATGTTTGGGGAATTTAAAGTCTGACCCACCTTCAGTCAGGGACTACTAATTCATAAGTACCCTCTCTGGTTCCTCCTGAGCATATGCAGCCTTGTGTGTGGACATGAACTTCCAGACCACCAGGGTTGAGTGTGATCTTAGCAAGGTTTCTTTGGCCATCTTTTCCATGAATCCTCCTGCTTCATTTCTGGCTGACCTGCTGTTTTGTTTGTTCATACTGATATTGTGAGATATTTGTCTTCCCTGATTATTAGCCACTGGAAATTCTATTGTTTCTGCCAGTACCCTGGGTGTGGCTTTTTTATGCTGTGCTCCAAATAATGTCAGCTCCCTCAGGCTGTCCCTGTCCTGACCACCTGCCATGGCTCTGTGGTAGCAGCCTGCCCCTCCCCCAGGTGGATTTATGTGACATGAGCCGGCGGGGGGGCGGGGGGGGCACAGAGATGAGAGCTGCTGGTCCTCAAAGCCTGCCCCAGCCACTCTCCTGGAACAAAACTTAAGTGACCTAGATGTTGGGGAATGAAGGAGAAGCTGCCTTTGAGTTAAATGTCAAAGACCTCCACTTACCAAGATTGAGTAAATTTTTTTTAGTGCATGCTTTTGCATTTTTTATATACTCTGTCATCAATTTCTAAGGACTTAAAATGTTTGGACAATTTTGTCAAGTTTTATTGCTTCATTTTTTTGGAGAAGATTTCCAAAAAAATCTCCTTACACAGCAATTTCAGAAAAATAAACAATTTAATGATAAAATTTTTTTGAATAATAAATTTTAATTAAAAAATTTTGAGATATTATCTTGGGGTTATTGTTATTTCCATCTTTCAATATATTTTAGTTCAACTGATGAAAACATTTTTTTCCTTTTATCAACTCATGTAGAACTCATACACTTTGAACTGCCCGGGGAAACTCTTGTTTCCACTTTACAAATGTGGGAAATGTGACTAGGAATTCAGTTGTAGCTTAGATTTAAATCCCTTGATTTTGGCTTTTTAAATTTGGATTTGGACCATGTTATATGTCTAATCAAATGTGACGATACTTTGCATAGTTAGTTCATGAAATATGGTTTGGGTAAATAAACAACGTGGACACTGTCTTGGTATACAGGCTTTGTAGAAACTAATGTTTAAATTGCTCAGATAATGTCAAACTTCAGTACTAGCTTCATGATGTACAGTGGAAGAATGATCTTTTTGTCCCACCCATATGCTTTCTACTTCATTATTCATATAAAGTCTGAATAGCTCTGGTAAGCTCCTTCACGCTTCACATTTGCACTGTCTCTGTTGGAGTTTTCACTCAGTTCAAAGAACTTTCCCTTTTTGGTAGGCACAGAACTGGTACCTTTTTTCCCTCTCCTGGACCCTCCTCCTCTCCAGGCTGATCCTGACACTGCTTTGGGTTTCATCCCTGAGAGGTCTTGTTTCAATAAGACATTCCTTCTCTTATTTTCGATACATGGACTCAAGGCTCCCTGCCTGCCTCCCTCTTTTCACCTCTTTTCCCTATTAACACTTTTTTTTTTTTCAATTTTACCAATTCTTTGGAATGTCTCAAAGATACCTGTACCTTAATGAGTTGAAAATATTCCTTACAATGATTTCAAATGCCGCCTTCTTTTTTTTTTTTTTTTTTTTTTTACATATTTTTTAGTTAGCTGTCTTCTCTCTGTCCTCCAAAACTTGACTGAAGTCTCTATGCTTCTGGATGGTCTTCAGTTGACCATGGTTTCCCATTAAAAAAATCTCCTGTCCTGTTTCTGCAATGGCCCATGAACATCTCTTTAATGGATATATCCTGATGCTTGTCCACACTGAGGGGCATGTTTGCCTCTGTCTACTCTCCTGCCCCACAGCCTCCTAGTAGAAGCCGGCTCTTTATTGGAAAGCATTGTGTATTAATAGTCTTTGTATTCGCAGTTGGTTCCATTTGGCAGGTGCTCAATAACTATTTTAATTCGAATCTCTAAATGTATACATAAGCCAATGAATGTTTTGTGAGCATCTATTAGAAAAATTTCAAAACAATAAAATAAAAGGGGACAATGGAGACTAATACAGATGTTCTGTTTTTTTCCCACAGACACGACCTCGGATAATTTTGGATATAACTTGTTGACGTTCATCATCTTGTACAATAACCTTATTCCCATCAGTCTACTGGTGACTCTTGAGGTTGTGAAATACACTCAAGCCCTTTTTATAAACTGGGTGAGTATCAGAGCAGAATTTAAAAGCTGAGCTGCTGCAGAAAAGTCAACCACAATTTTCTAATACTCTCTCAGAGCCTTAGCTGTTTAACTGAGCTCCCAGAAAAGGAATAATATAGTTAATTTATGGTTTAGTCTGGAAGGAAAAGGGCCAGAGAAGTGGCCAGGGATTTCTGGCAAAGGTGTCCCTGAGCCAGTGATAGCCGTGACTAGTTACCTAACTTCTCGGCTTCCTGGTATATGAAACGGGGGCTGGGGAGACAGTCGTACTCAGTCAAGGGGTTCTTGTGAGGAGAAACTGAGAGAATGGAGGCAGAGTGCTTAACAGATGCTTGTCTTCTGGTGAGCAGGGATGAAGTGGCTGCAACTGCTGGTGATGCTTTTGAAGTCTAATTAGTGCTGAAGAAAGGCCTCTTAGGCGTGTCTATGTCAGTGTTTGTTATATATCGAAATTCATGATAAATGTCGCATGATATATATGCGACAGCACCGTGGATTCCATTGTTAGGAGTAGAAGTGGAATTTTTAAGCAACTACCATTGTCATTAAGTACTTGAATTCAGCAGTGTGTGTATGTAGACCAGGAGCTTTCATGCACTTTTTATTATTTTTCATAATAATAAAGTGACATTGCATAACAAAATTATGTAGGTTTCAAGTATACAATTCTGTAACACATCATCTGTATATTACATTGTGTGTTTACCAACCAAAGCCAGGTCTACTTTTGTCACCAGATACTTGAAAAGGGTAAAAGGGGTTCCTGTGCACTTTTATTTAATCTTCATAACAGTCCCATGAGTGAGGTATTGGCTGAGAGCACGGACATGAGTTCATCTAGGTCCTGAAATGCTCATCTTGAAACCAAGTCTTCTGTATATATCAATAAATACCACCTTTTCTCCTTGTACACAGTGTTTCTGTGCACTAATTGCTACTGCATTTTCAGCTCCAAATTTGAAATGAGCACTTACATACTTGTTTTTAATCTAAGTGAAGGTTTAGTGATACCTATCTTCTGAAGTGCCCCTTCTTCTCACCCTCAGGACACAGACATGTATTATCCTGGAAATGACACTCCTGCCATGGCCAGGACTTCAAACCTTAATGAAGAGCTCGGTCAGGTGAGAGCCTCTTTGGGAACTTGAGTGATGGCGACGTGAACATGAGGGGAGGCTGGCGTTAGATGAACCGTGGAGAGATTTTCACAAAAATCCTTCTCTATGAATGTGGCTTCAATGTTTGAGGAGCTATATAGTATTTGGGAGTGTTATTGAACATAAATGTTAATTAGTTTTGGATTGCATTTTGAGGCACGGATATCTCTTATCACTTAGGAGGTACCTGCAAAAAATTTAGTACAAAAATACAGTGTGATATTTTTTGGACTACCTAAAATTGTCAGGAGCAAATGGTAGGGAAAACAATGGTGAAGATACTCAGATATTCTCTAACCCTACAAAATGTATGGGGGCTAATGTGAAGGACATGCATCCATCGGATCTCTTGCATGTTCCAGACTTTGTTTCTGAAACATTTCAGGGAACCAGTGTCTTTATCACCAGCACCCATGAACCCCAGTTACTTCACTGAGTTGTGCTCTGCATTGTGTTTTCCTCTTATGTTGAAATTACTGCAAGGAATAACCTCTGTTGAATACACTGCAATTAAGCATTACAGTTTCATTTTAAACATCTTATTTAAACCTCCCAACCACCCAATGAGGTGAGTGACATATATATCAGACTACATTGGTCTCTTCCTTGAATTCTTTTCCAGTTTTCCAGGTAAAGTTAATTTCTCTCTTTTCTATCTCCCCCTAACAGTCTTTCCAAACATAAACACAATAAAATAAGAGACGTTATAGTGAAAATATATCACTATCTGTTTCCCTCTTGAGACTTCCAAGCCCATTAGGGGTATGGGTGCACCCGAGACAAAGTCTTTGGTTGTTTTGCACAGTGCAGGATGTCGTTGTTCTCAGGCGCCATTGAACTGGACCTGAATAACTGAAGGATTGAAAGTGCTCAAGAAGCACCAGAATGACAGTACTCATCCTTACTGGGTATATGGGGACGTTTGCATAGGGAAGTAATTTAAAAATTTTTTCAATTACATTTGACATTTAATATTGTAATAGTTTTTGGTGTGCAACATAGTGATTAGACATTTATATAACTTACAAAGTCATCACCCCGCCAAGTCATGCATAGTTATTACTGTATTACTGACTAGATCCCCTGCGCTGTGCTTCACATCCCTGTGACTGTTCTGTAACTGCCAATTTGTTCTTCTTATTTCCTTCACCTTTTTCACCCATCCACCCAACCAACCTCCCATCTGGTGGCCATCAATTTGTTATCTTTATTTATGAGTTTGTTTTTGTTTTGTTTGTTTATTTATTTTATTTTTTAGATTCAATATATTAATGAAATCATATGGTACTTTTCTTTCTCTGTTTAATTTCATTTAGCATAATAGCCTCTAGGTCCATCCGTGTTGTCACAAATGGCAAAATTTCTTTTCATGGCTGAGTAATATTTCTTTGTATATATGTACCACATCTTCCCTCTCCATTTGTGGTGATGGACACTTGGGTTGCTTCCATATCTTTGATACTGTAAATAATGCTGCATCAACATTGGGGTCCATATATGATTTTAGGTTAGTTTTGGATTTCTTCAGATAAATATCCAGAAGTGGAATTGCATGGGGAAGTAGTTTTGAATTGGAACTTAAAGGGAAAGTTAAAATTCAGAAGACAGAGAGATGGCAAATCTTCATAATATTTTATAACTTTTAAATTTTGATTTTTAATATTTTATCTTAAATTTTTAATTTTTAACAGCAAGGCAGGCCCTGGCTGGGTGACTTAACTTGGTTGGAGCATCATCCTACACAACAAAAGGTTGGGGGTTCGAGTCCCTGTAGGGCACATACCTAGGTTGCAGGTTCGATCCCCTGTCGGAGCGCATATGGAAGGCAACCAATCGATAATTTCTTGCACCTATCAATGTTTCTTTCCCTCTCTGTCTCTCTCCCTTCCTCTCCCTCAAAAATCAATAAACATATCCTTGGTTGAGGACTGAAAAAATAAAAACAATTCAGAAACTCTTTATTAGAAGGTTTTATACCTCTAGATTTACTGCCTCTAGAAAACTTCTACTGATTCTACTGAATGTTTTATACCTCTAGATTTACTGCCTCTAGAAAACTTACATGGAAAGTTGAGTTATAGTTAAAGTATTAATTGCCTGTAGTGTACTAATTTTATATTTCTGTGTAATATTTGACTTTTTAGGAGTGTTAATCATCTTTCTTTAGAAAAAAATCTTTCTTTACTTGAAGGCCCTCTGATTGCTTTAAAAATGATTAAGAAAAAGTACAGAGTATAATTCATGTTATTAATCCCACTTTCATGCAACACTAAAACGTGGCTTCCTTTGGGGTCTTCGAAGCACATCTGTATCCAGCAACAGTTATCATCCTCCTTAGAAAACTACCGAGAAACAGGAATTTTTACTGGAAATAATTCTGTTAGTTACTACCCTCTTACCAATCCATAATATAATTTCCCAGAATGTTACATATCTTCTGAGCAAACCATTTTTTCATAGATGTGGAAACTGAGGCCAAGAAGGACGAGGTGACTTCCCCAGAGTCCACATGACTAGCTAGCACCTGCAGCCCGCGCCGAACTGTCCCTTCCTGAGTTCCTTTCCCCCTTCTCTGTCGCCGCTGGGAGGACATAGGCCGCACCACGTCTGTGTATTTGGAGTTCATCCCTGTCCCATGTACTTACGTCAAAGTGGTTGGCTTGTTGGCCTCCTACAGAAATTTCCTTTTACCTTTGTATATTGAGAGTGTATTGTTTTAAATTGCCAAACTTTGAATGTGGAAAGTTACATGATTATAGCAGTTCCGTGCCACCTTTATGTAATCTTAATGGTGCTAGTGATTCAGAAGTGTGGTGTTTGTTCTGTGCTGTTTTCAGGATATGCCTTCTTAATCCAGCCGGAATATAGAGTCTTAAAAAATATTTTGAGGTTGTCAATGTGTGAGCTTGTTGTTGTGACATGTTGGCCATTAGAAGAGATCATGGGACTATCTTGAAGAACGATAGGTGGTTTTGAGATGCCTTCTGGCAGGCCTTAGTGCTTAATGCTCGTAGATCTAAAATGGCTCTGGGCTGTTCCTGAGTCTTCGTTGCCCATTTCCACACAGCTGGACTCTAGAATTGGTTATTGAAAAGGTTTTTAAGTGGTCTAAGCATGAACATATATTAATTTATTTATAATACCTAATAATAATTATATATAATATACATGCACTTCTAAATATATTTTGCTTGGTTGAAGGAAATTTACCTTTTAAAATTTATACAGCTTTTGAAAAACATAGAAGAAAGACTTTATTGATTTGTGCATTGTATTACATCCTTGATGTACGTATTTTTTTTTTATTCTTTGATTTTAGGTTAAATACCTGTTTTCTGACAAAACTGGAACTCTTACATGCAATATCATGAACTTCAAGAAGTGCAGCATTGCTGGAGTAACCTATGGGTAAGTATGTTTATCAGTTATTGAAAATTTGATTTGTATTCTTCCAACAAAACAAATTTATTTTTATTTGCTTACTAAAATACCTTGACTTTCTGATATTTTGAAGGGATACTTACAAGTTTCTGGTGCCAAATCCAAAAAATCATTGTGAAGACCAATCCCAAGGAGTTTACCACCTATGTTTTTTTCTAGCAGTTTTATGGTTTCAGGCCTTATGTTCATTCAAGTCTTCCATTCATTGTGAGTTAATTTTTATGTATGGTGTGAGGTAGGGGTCCAGTTTTATTCTTTTGCAAGTGGCTCTTAAATTTGCCAGCATCATTTATTGAAGAGACTGGCCTTTCCCTGGTGTTTATTTTTGGCTCTTTTGTCATAAATTAATTGACCATATGTGCGTGTATGTATTTCTGGGCTCTCTGTTCTGTTTCATTGATCTGTGTCAGCTTTTATGGCAACAACAACATGTTTCAATTACTGTAGCTTCGTGGTACAGTTTGAAATTAGACAGCATGGTGCTTTCAGCTTTGTTCTTCTTTCTTGAGATTGCTTTGTCAGTTTGGTTCTTTTGTGGTTCCAAGGTTCCGTACATATTGGGCTTGTTTGTTCTATACCTGTGAAAGATGCCTGTGATATTTTTGATAAGGATTGCATCGAATCTGTAGACTACCTCAGGTAATGTGGACATTTTAATAATATAAATTCTTTTTATCCATAAGCATGGACTATCTTTCCCTTTATTTGTGCCTTCTTCAATTTCCTTCATTAATAATATCTTACAGTTTTTCAGTGTACAGGTCTTTTACCAGCTTGGTTAACTTTACTTCTAGGTATTTTATTTTTTTGTGTGGGGTCTTTCGGTTATTCAATATTTATTATATCATCTGCAAATAGAATTTTACTACTTCTTTTTGGATCTGCATGACTTTTCTTTCTCTTTCTTGCCTAATTGCTCTAGCTAGGACTTCCAGTACTATGTTGAATAAAAGTGACAAGAGTGGTCATCCTGGCTTGTTCCTGATCTTAAGAAAAATGCTTTCATTTTGTACCACTGAGTAAGATGTTAGATGTGGGCTTATCACATATGGCCTTTATTGTTTTGAGGTATGTTCCCTTTGTGCCCATTTTGTTGAGAGTTTTTAACCATAAATGGATGTTGAATTTTGTCAGATGCTTTTTCTGCATTTATTGGTCATATGGTTTTTATCCTTCATTTGTTACTGTGGTTTTTCCCTTTGATTGATTTGCAGATTTTGAGCCATCTTGCATCTTTGGAATAAAGTTTACTTGATGATGCTGTATGATCCTTTTAATGTGTTACTGAAATTTGGTTTGTGAATATTTTGTTAAGGATTTTTGTTGAGGATTCATGTTCATCAGAGACATGGGCCATAATTTTCTTTTTCTTGTGGTGCCCTTCTCTGGTTTTAGTATCTGGGTAATGCTGGCCTTATAACATGAGTTTGGAATTGTCCCCTCCTTTTATATTTATGGAAGAGTTTGAGAATGATTTGGTATTAATTTTTCTTTGAATGTTTTGGAGAATTCACCAGTGAAGCTGTCTGGTCTGGAATGTTTGTTTGTTGGGAGGTGTTTTTGATTACTGATTTAATCTCCTTACTGATTTAGTAATGGGACTGCTCAGATTTCTTATTTCTTCATGATTCAGTCTTGGTAAGTCATTCTATCCATTTTTTTCTAGGTTGTCCAATTTGTTGGTGTATAGCTGTTCATAGTAGTCTCTTATGATCCTTTGTGTTTTGTCAATTGTGGTATCTCCTCTTCTCATTCATTTCTGATTTTGAGACCTCTCCCCCCCCCTTTTTTTTTTTTCTGAGTGTAGAAAAAGGTTTGTTCCTTCTTTTTACACAACCGGATCTTAGTTTTATTGATCTTTTCTATTGTCTTTTTAGTCTCTTTTATTTATTTCCTCTATGGTCTTTGTTATTTCTTTTCTTTTACTAACATTGGGCTTTATTCGTCTTTTCTCTAGTTCTTTGATGAGTAAAATTAGGTTGTTTAAGATTTTTTTTGTTTCTTGATGTGTGGATATTTATCACTATGAACTTCCCTCTTACAACTATTTTCATTACATACCATAAATTTTGATATGTTTCCATTTTCTTTTGTCTCAAGGTATTTTATTTATTTATTTTTCTTTTATGAGCCATTGGTTATTCAGTAGTATGTTGTTTAATCTTCACATATTTCTGATTTTTCCAATTTTCTTCTTGTAATTGATTTTTGGTTTCATACCATTATAGTTGAAAAAAATGCTTGATATGACTTCAGCCTTCTTAAATTTATTGACTTGTTTTGTGTCCTAATGTGTGATATATTTTGGAGAATGTTCCTTGCGTGAATGTCTATCATTGGTTCACAGTTTTGTGACCACTATCTCTTCCTCTTTCTGGCAGTCATTTTCCTGAATTGACAAGAGAGCCATCCTCAGATGACTTCTCGTAAGTAGATTCTCGCATGTCTTGATGCTTCAGTGAGAAAGACTATTGAACAATTTTATATTGTCAGGTCTCACCTGAATATTTTGTAATTAAAAGTTGCATATATGTTATTTCAAGAGAGAATCAGAATAAAATTTAAACATGAATATGATTTTTAAAATCCAGTGATACTACAAAACTTTAACAAAAAGTAATGACCCCTTGGTCCAATACTTCCCACTCACTTGCCACTTCCTAGGTAGGATAATGTCTTCAAGGTTGTAGTACACATGTTATGTAGCACATACCAGAATTTTATTCCTTTTAAAGGCTGACTAATATTTCTTTGCATGTATATACCACATTTTGTTTATCCATTTATCTGTTGAGGGGCATTTGGGGTAAGTAATTTCACCTGTTGGCTATTGTGAATAATGCTGCTATGAACATTGGTGCATAGTGAGTCTCTGCTTTCAATTCTTTGGGGTATATGTGTAAAAATGGGATTGCTAGGTCATGTGTTTATTCTATGTTTAACTTTTGGAAGAACCACCAAACCTTTTTAACTAGCTGTACCGTTTTACATGCCTACCAGGAATGCACAGTTTTTCCAAATCCTTGAACCACTTGTTAATGAATGAAATAATTAAAAAAAATAATAACCATCCCAACGGGTATCAAGTGGTATCTCATTGTGGTATTGATTTATATTTCTCTTAGGACTAGTGATATTGTCTGCTCATGTTTTAAGATTTATATACCAGCAAAACTGATTAGTAGTGCTGTGTGTGTGTGTGAGGGGGGATGCAGTGTGTTTGATGACTAACTGGCTTCCCCTGTGGGATGATTAGCCGGGACTTACTATTTTATTAGAGAATTCATGGACATCTTGTCTATGGGTCTTTCTTATGAACTAATCAGTATTCTCATTAGAAGAACTCTTCCATTTTATGCCAAGGGCTGTATATATGGCTGCAGTTTTTATGGGAGCTGAGTGGAGGCAGAGGGTTGGTGATCATACCTTTCAGCACGTGAGGTCTATCCAGAAAAAGTCCAGCCACTGTTAGTATAATGAGAATGATTTGTGTGACACTGATGTATCCTGGCAGCCACGGAGAGGGAACTGAAATTCATGCACATGTGTGAACATGACGACTTCACTGTACCAGTCAGTGGGGGCGGTAGACACTGTTAAGTGAGCATGTGTACTGTGACTGAATGAGTAGAGCAATGAATCTGCATCACATTTTGCAGTAAGCTTGAAAACTCCTCTGTGGAAACTATTCAGCTATGGGCAACTGATGATTGACAGCTTCAACATGACAACACTCCTCCTCATGTATCACATCTTGTACGGAGTTTTTTTAGCAAAATGTCAAATTGCCAAGGTGACTCAGGGCCCCTAAAGCCCAGATTTGGAGCCTGTGACTTCCAGCTTTTCCCAAAACTGAAATCACCTTGGAAAGGAAAGAGATTTCAGACCATTGATGAGATTCAGGAAACTGTGATAGGGCAGCTATTGGCAGTTGGGAGAAGTGTGTGAGGTCCCAAGGTGCCTACTTTAAAGGGGATTGAGTGTCATTGTCCTATGTACAGTGTATCTAGTATCTTCTTCAATAAATGTCTCTATTTTTCATATTACATGGCTGGATACATTCTGGACAGACCTTGTATATTATAGGATTTCTCTTAAAATTTCTGTCTTGGGAGGATGCCCTACTTGACTTGCCTGTGTGGCCAGTATCCCTGGGTCCAGGGCTGGTCTGGTTTAAATTCTCTAAAGGATAAAACTTCCATTTCTTTCTGGATGCAGAAGGTTCAGTTGACTGGTTGCAGGGGGTGAGGAAGGGTTCTTGAAGGCTGGCCTTTCCTCAGTGGATTTGGAACCTGTCCTGTTTGCCACCTTCCCTTTATTTCACAGCTGCCGACCTTGCGCTGCCATTTCCCCATTTAGGGGCATCAGCTTGCATTATAGGTTCCTCTCTTTCCAAGCTACTGGTTTCTGTTTCCTTGGCTGCACTAAACTCTGATATCTATTCAGAGTTTAGACTGATACCAACTGTGCTGTCCTTTCTTCTTCCATTGTCTTTGTCTTGAAGAAAGGGTTTCAGGAAGGAGTAGAGATACATGCATATAATTAAGACATCACATTTTCTTCAGTGGAGTAGGACACAGCTGTAATATCAAGTTTCCCTTCTCATAATTATTTGCCTCCTTTCTCCCATATCTGAGCCCTGGCCATAAATAGTTGCATAGACACAATACAATAATTCCTCATATTATTCCTGCACTAAGCAGGCACTCTTGCAAGATTTTCCTAGTAGAAGTTTTACAGCGACCAACTAAAATGATAAAGTCGGGTGTTGATCTTGCCTCTGTTTCTTCTCCTTGTAGCTATGTTGTTGTTTATAAAAACTTGCAGAAGATTTTATAGTAGGGTAAACGATTTCCTGTCTTGAGGTTTGAAATAATATATGGTATTCCGAAACTTTAGAGTTTAGGTGTGGTTCTTCTTGGAGACAGATTCTTACTGGATTTGAATTCTCTTTAAGGGCGTTTGAACTGAATAAATGTTTTCTTTTCTCTTTTACAGCCGGATGCCTTGTCCCCCTAGTGATTCGTGTGACTTTGATGATCCCAGGCTCTTGAAGAACATGGAGGATCGACATGTAAGGCCAACATTTTGCCTCTAGGACTTTAAACAGCTTATGGTGTCCTTCTCTTTATGTACATGGGTAGTACTTTGTGTTTAACACTTTTTACAAGTTAATGTAAAGCTGAATTAAATATGTGGTGAAGTTATAAAGTAGCACATCAAGATGAAGACAAGCCTTACTGTAGAATTCTCTAACATTTCATATTTCTGTTGCTTATAAATACGACTTTTACAGTACTGTTTCTTCACAGTTGTGAATCTA
Source organism: Micronycteris hirsuta (assembly GCA_004026765.1). Lineage (NCBI taxonomy): Eukaryota > Metazoa > Chordata > Mammalia > Chiroptera > Phyllostomidae > Micronycteris > Micronycteris hirsuta. The sequence goes on along the minus strand of PVJI01011889.1, from coordinate 553 downwards.
TGAGCTCTTGTGTTTTGAAAAGTAATTGTAATGTCCTTTGACTAGGACAATTTAGGAAACAAAAGTAAGCTATAATAACATGTAGCAGTAATAACATCCTGCTCTGTGCCAAACATTTGATATGTATTTCCTTTAGCACCTGAGTAACCCCAGAGAGTTAATAGAAAGCTGCATAGAAAGATTGACTTGGCCGAGAGTTACTCAGCAAACAAATGTAGAAATGGGACTCATAGCTTAAGTGTTTGAATCTTAACTATGGCAGCTCATTATTTTAATGATTGTAACAAACCAGAATTAATTGCAGCATCACATATATTTTATTTACTTTTAAAATATACTTTGAGGAACAAGACAAGGTTGCCCACTATCACCACTTCTATTCAACATAGTTCTGGAAGTTTTGGCCACAGCAATCAGACAAGAAAAGGAAATAAAAGGCATCCAAATTGAAAAGGAGGAAACAAAACTGTCGTTGTTTGCAGATGACATAATAGTATACTTAGAAAATCCTATAGACTCCGCCAAAAAACTACTCGATCTAATAATTGAATTT
>PVJI01011888.1:39172-54261 GCA_004026765.1 Micronycteris hirsuta | reverse complement strand
GAGAGGCACTCCTCATCTCCCTGTTAGGTAGTAGGTTAAGTAGTCATCATACTTCAGTTTTCGACTGAGCACGGTGTAAGAATCACCCAGGCTGACTGAAGCCGTTTGCAGGGAGTAATCAGGTGTGGGCTCGCACAGCTTCTTGGAGCTGTTTCTGCACAGGTTTTACAGAGCAGATCCAGTCCCCGCTTCCTCAGTTACCACCTGCTAGTGGAGGACACCCAAATCTAGATCTCCAACAAAGACCTGAGCTTCCGATCTGCATTCCCTCCCTGCTGAACAACTCTGCTTGCCTGTCCTTCAGAGATTTCAAATTCAACCCTACCCAAGGCTAAACCAGTTTATCATTCCCTCCATGCCCCATCCATACCCAGATCCTCCTCCTGCCATTCCTGATTGTTACATCTTCTCCGTCCTCAATACCTACAGCCTCCCTGGGAGGCTGGCACATAGGCACAGAAAACTGTAGATTACTTGATGCCATACAGTATCAGGAGAATAAGCAAAGTGACTTTTCAAACCCAACTCAGTGGAAGAACTTTTTTAAATGAAACGTCTCCCATCTCAATTCCCTTCTCTCCTTTTCCCAACTTTGCCCTATTTTGGTCCTCATTACTTTTTTTCACTGTACCAGTTAGCTTTTACAGCATAACAGTCAAGCCTAGAAGTCAGTGGCTTAACAAAGCCAATTATTTTCTGTTTAGGATCTGTAAGTCAGGTGGGGGTCAGCTGACCCAGGCTGGGTTTGGCTGATCTTGACTGTACTCATTCATTCATCTGTGGAGCAACTGAGAGCCCTGCTCCAGGCTGGGTTTGGCTGGGGAGTCTTAGCTGGGGCATCTCTAATTCACATGACTCTCATCCTAGCGTGAGTGGTGTAGTCCCAACATATCTATGTAATCTCAATAACAGAAACACAAGAGTACAAGAAACACACAAGACCTCTCAAGACTCGGGCCAAGAACAAGTACACTCTTACCTCCTATTCATTCTATTGGCTGAATCAAATCACATGTTAGATTCTAGAGGCAGAGTGGGAGAGTATTGCAAAGTTAGATGGCAAAAAAAAAAAAAAAAAAACAGGGATACAGGGACAGACAGAGAATCAGAACCAATAATGCAACCACCTGGTCAGTGTTACACACATAGAGAACGCACCCAAAGTGTAATACACTGCTTGATGGATTTGCACAAACTGAACACTTTGGTATAACCAGCACTTAGGTCAAGAAACATTATTAGCATACCAAAAGCTTCCCTCATGTGCCTCCTTATATTCCTCCCAGAAAAGCCACGACTCTGACTACTAACACCATTATTCTTCAGGCTTGCTTTTTTAAAATTTTATTTTCCAATTACAGTTGACATTCAGTATTATTTTATATTACTGGCAGGTATATAGCACAGTGGTTAGACAATCACATACTTTACAAAGTCACCCCTCCAATATTTCACGTTTGAAATTCATATAAATATAATCATATAGTATTTATTCTGTGTGTGTGTGTGTGTTAATGGTACCAGAGATTTGTTTGAATCAGCTATGGTGAGACACACAGACACAAAACTGACTGCCATGAATGAAGCTTACGTTCACAGATCCCTGGAAACAAGAGCCATAGCACACCACACAACCCACATGGGGAAGAACCGGGATAATGCAGAAGGCAGAGGGGCTGAGAGGAAATATGGACAAGAGCTTTTATTGTGGTTTATTCAGGAAGGAATGGACAAGGCAGGGTAAGCAGGTTAGGATTGTCTGGTTTAATTGTCTAATTTAATTGTCTTGTTTGAATAATTTCAGTGTGCTCTTGGTTTCAGGGAGTGTCTCTAGTTTTCTGGTATCTGTCTCTGGGATGATTAGAGAAGGTGAATAGTGGTCCAGAGTGAGTTTGATGTAAGAGCTGGTTGTCGTATGGTGTGTGTGTGTGTGTGTGTGTGTGTGTGTGTGTGTGTGTGTGTGCGCGCGCGCGCGTGCGGGCGCGCACACGCCCGTGCATGTCAGGAGAGATAGAGAGAAACAGAGAAGTCATCTCAGAAATAGTGATCCCAGAAGGTCATGCTTTAGTGGTAAGAATTTTTAGAGTGAAGGCATCTTTTCTAACAAAATGTCAAATCAACGCCCCTAAGGAATCAAGATGATTCCCAAGTAATTTAACAAAGCCCAACCCTCTCAAAAGGAAGACAATTAAATCCAGACAAGTAACAATGTAACCTTCACAATATTCAACATCCATCTTAGAGATCCAAGAACATGGATAAACCCCAAGCAAAATGAACACAAACCCAAACAAACCATACTGAGGCACATCATAATCACACTGTTCAACGTGTTGCATTGACTTCTGAGACCAACTGCGGGAGTTGAGCTAACTCTCACAGGTTTAGGGCACAGTCCTGCACAAGACTACCCTGACTTCAGATACCAGCAAGTTCAGGGGTCATCAGACCACACACACTTCTGAACAACTGTCTACAAATCTGAGTGTTCCCACAGACTCTCCAGGTTCAATAATGTACTAGAACAACTCACAGAACTCATGAAGGCCCTATAATTATGATTAGTTTTATTATAGCAGAAAAAAATCAGAAACAACCCAAAGAAAAGATGCATAAGGTGAGGTCTTAAAGAGTCCCAAATGTGAAGTTTCCCTGTCCTCTCCCCCTGGAATTGGGACCCACTCACTACCTTCCCGGCATATTATGTGTGACAATATGCAGTGTATTGTCTACCAGAAAAGCTCACTGAAGCTTTAGTGTCCAGAGCTTTTATTAAGGTTCCATTATGTAAGCGCAATTGATTGAATCATTGGCCATGTGGATTAAAACATTAATTTAAAAGAATATCTGAGAGGGGACATCAAAAAACTGGAATTATCTTCTGGAGGGTAGGTCCCTTATAGTACAGGCTTTCCCTGCTATGTGAGTGGTCTAGGAACCCATCTGTATCCAGTGGACCAGCTGGTGTGTTGTGAGAGGCTACATTCGGCTTCGGTGAATTTTTTTTAAGATTCATTCAATGCATTTGCCCATTTCATGATGGGTGATTTACAAGTGAACCTGCCCACACCACAGAGTGTTCAGCAGTTTTTGACCAAATACGGCATGACCCTCATGCCTCACCTTCCCCTATTCACCTGACCTTACCCAAAACTACTTTTTTTTGTTTCCCCAGATAAAACAAGGACTCAAAGGAAAATGTCTTGCCATGTGGAAGAGGTGAAACAAACAAAACAAACAAAAAAAAACGTTAGAAGCACTAAAAGGCATCAAAACAGATGAGTTCAAAGCTGTTTTGAGCAGTGGAAAAAATGTCTCAATGGGTGTATTGCATCAAATGGAGACTCTTAAAAAGTGACTAAAGTTTAAACATGTAAGAATATAAGAATAAATACACAATTTTCACAAATAAATTCCATTTTCTGGGTCCCCCACCCGTATGGGTTCATATGTTCACTGCAGCATTATTTACAGTAGCCAACAAACAGAAGCAACCCAAGTGCCCGTCAATAGATGAGGGATAGAAAAGGTTGTTGCACACATTTACAATGGAATATTACTCAGCCATAAAAAAGAATGAAATCTTACCATTTGTGACAGTATCAATGGACCTAAAGAGAATTATGCAAATTGAAATAAGTCAGTCAGAGAAAGACAAATACCATATGATTGCACCTACATGTGGAATCTAAAGAACAAAATTAACAAACAAAATATAAACATACTCAAAGATACAGAGAATAGACTAATGGTTGCCAGAGGGAAGGGGACCTTGAGGAATTGGGTGAAAAGGGTGAAGGGATTAAGAAGTAGAAATTGGTAGTTACAGAACAGTCACCAGGAAGTAAAGTACCACATAGGAAATGTAGTCCATAATATTGTAATAACTGTGTATGGTGCCAGGTGAGTCCTGGAAATATCGGGGGAACACTTTGTAAAGTATATGATTGTCTAATCACTATGCTGAACATCTGAAACTAATACAAAATAATATTGAATATTAAATAAATAAATAAATAAATACAGATGGATTAAGTGCTCCCATCAAAGGACTTAGGATGGCTGAATGGATAAGAAAATAAGACTCTTACATACTCTGTCTGCAAGAGACTAACTTCAGATTGAAAGACATACAGTGACTGATATAAAGGAATAGAAAAAAACTTTTCAGCAAAATGGAAACAAACAAACAAGCTGGGATAGCAATGCCTATACCAGACAAAATAGACTTTAACACAAAGACTACACCAAGAGACAAAATAAAGTACCCAGCAATTCTACTTCTGTGTATCTATCTGAAGAAATCCAAAACACTAAATTGAAAAGACACATATATCCATATATCATTGCAGCATTATTTAAAATAGCTAAGATAAGGAAGCAAACTAAGCGTCCATCAATGGGTGAATAGATTAAGAAGTAGTGCATATATACAATGAACTACATATCAGCTGTCAGAAAATAATGGAATCTTGCCATCTGCAATGGCAAGGATGGACCTAAAGGGCATTGTGCTAAGTGAAATAAGTCAGAGGAAGACAAATGCCATATAATTCACTTACATGTGCAATCTAAAAAATAAATAAATAAATAAATGAACAAGCAGAACAGAAACAGGCTTATAGATACAGAAAACAGTTTGATGGTTGCCAGAGGAGAGGTAGGTTGAATGGACGCGTGAAAAAGGTAAAGGGATTAAGAAGTACAAATTGGTAGTTAAAGAATATTTGTGGGAATGTAAAGTGCAGCACAAGGAATCAATACCATCGTAATAACTGTATGGTGTCAGACGAGTACTGGATTTACTGGGGTGATCACTTTGTAAGTTATATAAATGTATAATCACTGAGTTGTATACCTAAAACTAATGTAATACTGTACATCAACTGTAACAAATATTTTAAAGTATTTCTTAAAAGAAAAAGTAAAATGGTAAAAAAAAAACTATACAAAAGAAACACACAAAGAAAAAAGTAAATGAAGGAGAGAAGGGAAAGAATGAAGACTCCATGACCTGTATCAGTGGCAATATCAAGAACTATAACATGTATGTAATAGCATGCCTGAAAAGGAAAGAAAGAAGACAGAAAAAAAACTAAAGAAACAATATTTAGAAACTTTTCAAATTTGATGACAAGTCCATCTTATGGATTCAAGAATCTTGGTAAACCCCAAGCAAAATTAGCACACACACATAAATCACACCAGGACATACCATAATCAACTTGCTGAGAATCAGTCAAAAAGGGGAAAATTTTAATAGCAGCCAAGGGGTGGGGGGAGAAATGACATAGAAGAACAAAGGTAACAAGTACAACAGATTTCTCAGAAACTATGCAAGCCGGAAGATAACAGGATGATATAATTAAAGTGCTGAAAGAAATTTGTTTTCAACCAAGAATTTTATATCCAGTGAAAATGCCCTTCACAACTAAACATGAGTTTTGCTTCCAGGCATGATGGACTAAGGGTCTGCCGCACACACCCACACACCCGCACACACTCACATACACATCCTGACTTTCTTCAGCAACCTCCTCTGCTCAGAATGGAAATCTAAGCTACTTAGAAAACTCTGATGCACCTTAGATCTCAACCCCACATCTAAACCTACCTGCTCCTGTCCTATCCCCTCAGGTCCCTATAATATTCTAGAGAATGAAAATGTTGATCAAAAAATTCTTTATGATAGCGGGCTATTCAGCTCTCTTCCACTATGTCAACATGCTACTATTTCCCGGTGATATCAAAAGTCAACAAAATTTAACTTTTTTTCTGGAAGACTTCTAAACAATGACTAGGTAAGGATTTTTAGACATGATAGCAGGTCTTCCTGGAAGATATTTGTTGGTTACACAGAGCTTTCAAATCATATCATCATCCGCTCCATGGGACACTTTATGTATTAATGTGATCCTTTTCCCTAGTACTTAGCCAAAAATATCATTAGAAAGAACAGGAGACATCCCCTTCTGTGTCCTGAAGGAGAATTGACAGGCCATTAGTCAAGGAAGTACAAACATCAAAGGATATAAGCTCTGGGGGTGGACACGGATCACAGCTCTGCTGGGCCAAGTTCATTCTGTTCTTGGAGAAAGAGGTCCACACAAGGAAAAAATTGGGTCAAGACTAAGGGCAGATTAGGCCTAATAAAGGAACAGTGCATGTGGGGAACAGGAGCTGAATGAGTCTAGAAGCAAAGAGCTTTAAATCAACCTCTCCTAAACAACGAAAACAAACAAAAAAACCACTCCCAGTCCCAAGCCTCTGGGGAAACAATTTTTCCTTGGAAAACCAAAAACAGTGAGTGGTTCCTACACTTTGAAATTTCACAGACTACAAGAATTGACAACTTTTACTTTGCTAGTTAAATACACTTTTTTTTTGTTTTTTAATACAATTTTTAAACTAACATTTGCCATTATGATTACTTCATACTTTGAAATAATATAATATTATTTTGAAGAAAAGAGAATAATATTTTGAAGACAAAAAAGGTAAAGATCTTGTGCTTTCTGGAAACACAGACAAAACCGAATTTCTTGCCCTATAAGACGGCCTACCATTTGAGGGTCCCATCGAGATGTGGCCTGAAGGTTCAGCCAACCTTGTCCTGTGCCTTTTTCCAGTAGCACTCATTACTCATGCACCCTCTCCATGTGCAGGTCCCGCGACTCCCCCAATTTCGCAAGAGCAGCACAATTTGGTCCTTTAAATGTTCACCAAAGGAGGTTGCACGGTACCAGAGGAAAGAACCACCTGAAGAACTTCTTGTAGCACCAGGGAAGGATGTGGATGAAGGCAAAGAATTTGGAGCAAACGAGTAAGAAATATGATAAGTTGATAAGAGTTTGAACTCAGAATGAAGAGAGCTGGCTTCTAGCTGCAGCTCTAACACTAACAAACTCCTATTTTTTCTGCACCTCATTATCTTTATCTGTAAATGAAAGGATCACCTAAATTTTTTCACATATATACAACAGTGAATCTGTACATAATCCTCTGAGGTTAAAAATTAGAGTGTCAACTATTTAAATACCAGTCTCTATTTTTCTCGAATCTGGTGTTTTCAGTGAAAGGTAGAATTATTTAGTTGTATAGAAGAGTTTTATGCTTTCTCCTAAGCTCCAAGCTTCCATTGGGCCAGAGACACAAGTATGTGAAGATAAATGACTCTTAGAGCTAAAGATGAACAGACAAATGATCAGTTGAACCTCCCTAATGGGGTAGAGGAGAGGACACAAGCTGTGAAATGCTCTCTGAATGGCTGTTCCCCTGCTTAAGGGACTCTTTTCTGGACTGTTTGGCCCCTAGCAAGGCAGAACTTGAAGCCTCAGGACAGAATGGAACTATGGAAGGAGTCCTTTGGACACATGGTCACACCCTGTGATCTTCATCTTGGCCAGGATGTCTTGCTGGCCTATTTTCAACCTCGATATCGAGGGCCTTGAAATTCACAGCCAGTGATGGAACCATCCTGTCACTCTAGCCAGTGACTTCCAGTTTGCTCTCCACGGATCTCAAAGACAAACCAGGAACATGCTTAGGCAGCCAGACATTTCAGTTGTCAGACATCTTTACCTACAAAACGTTTCTTAAATTTTTATTATTGCAACTTTTCAAACATATAGAAGAGTAGAGAAAATGTTATAATGAACTATCATATACTTATCACCTGGCTTTTTAAGTTAATATTTTGAAATATTTGCTTCCTTTAGTTTTCTTCTGCTAAAGTATTTTTGAGTACATAACAGACATTACAATATCTCAACCTTATAGACCTTACTATGCATCTCTGAAAACAGCCTGTTTTTGCCTAATCATAGTAGCATTTTTACAGCTGAAAAATTTCATAATAATTTAATACCACCTAATACTAAGACTATATTTAAATTTCCCAGTTCTCTACCCCTCAAAAAATAACTTCTATAACTGGTTTATTCAAACCAATGTCCAACCAAATACAACACGCTGCATTTAGTGAATGTATCTCTGAAGTCTCCAAGTGAGAACAGCTACCCCTTTCTTTATTTTTTGCTACTAAACAGACCAAAGTAATTGTCTTGTAGAACAGCCGCATTCTAGATTCATCTATTTGTTTCCCTGAGGTTTTATTTCTTTCCTGTATCCTCTGTATATTTATAAACTGAAGAAGGCCTAAAGCTTTACTAGAGTAAACATTTTATACAAGAATACTTCATAGGTGATACTGTGTGCATCATCCTGCACCACATCTGGAGACCGCACAGAGCCGCTGGCCATCCCACGTTGGGATGCTAACTTGATCCTTGGGGCAAGGTGCTGATTACCAGATCCCTCCACTATGAATTCATATTTTTCCCCCTTGGGACCAGCTCTGGGTCTGGGCAGCGATACTTTGTAACGATCCAGCTCCCCAACTCTTTCTGTTGTTTAGCAGTCATTCTTCAGTAAGGAAGATCTTCCCTTAAAGCTCAAAATTAATGTAGTTGTCCTGCCCTAAGTCCCTACTCTGTGCTTGATTCTTTCCCTTTAATTACGGATATCCAGAGTAAGAAGATACTGTAGTAGTAAGCCAAGTGGTTAGTGAGCACGGTTTTGTTTCGTTTGAGATTTTTCTCAGTATGATTAGAGCTTCATTGATTTGTTTTATGTTTAATATGTTTTAATCATTTATACTCATTGTTCTTTTTGATCTTCAAATGTCCCAACTCTCGTCAGTGAGAGCCCTCTGGGCTGCTTCCTGTGTCCTTTTGACATGGTTTCATTACACCTTGAGGGCTTACTTGCTTTCTGCAAAAGAAATTATTTTAGGTTCATCCTAGACATTCTCCACCCCAGACCTGAAACCAACAATCTCCCCAAGGTGTCCTATGCCTTTTTGTGGGAAATGATATTTATAAACAAAAATCTGGCCACTAGGGATACTCTGCTACTGGAATGTCATTGAATAATATATATTTTTAGTACATACCTTAGCATGTTTAACATTATTTTGGCTTCCTCTATTGGATTTGACAGCTTTACATTACATCCTTTAATGAAACCTGTGTGGCAATCATTTAGCTTGTTTTATTTTCCCCCACCTTTTCTCTTCCCTTCCTATTTGTATAGTTTTCGTTTTTTTACACTTCATCAGACATAGAACTTTATCTCACAGTTGCAAGGGCTAGAAGTCTGAGATGAAGGTGCAGGCGGGACTGACTCCTTCTGTGGTCCGTGAGGGAGAACTTCTTCCGCATCTCTGTCAGCTTCTGGCGGTTCTCTGGCAACGAGGCGTTCCTTGGCTTATACATACATCAGCCTGATCTCTGCCTTCATCTTCACAGGGCATTCTCCTGGTACATTTCTGTCTCTGTGTCCAAATTTCCCCTTTTTATAAGGACACAGCCATATTGGAACAGGACCACCTGTTAACTTGGACCTCATATTAACTGTTAACAGGACCTCATATTAACTTGGTAATCTGCAAAAACCCTTTTTCCAAATAAGGTCACATTCACAGGTAATGAGGATTAGGACTTCAACATCTTTGGGGAGGAGCAATTCAACCAGTAACAGCAAGCCTCAACAGATTTGAAAGGGCAGGAGTTACTCAGCACACTAATCATAGTGAAATTAAGCTAGACATCATTGTGAAAATAATAACCAGAAAATCTCCATGTGCTTGGAAATTGATCAGTAACAATTACATAACCCATGGGTGAAAGCGGAAATCATATATGAAATTAGAAAGTATTTGGAGCTACATGGTAATAAAACCAGGACATCAAAACTTGCAAACAGCTAAAATGGCACTCTACAGAGACTCTATAACATTAAATGTATACATTACATAATTGGAAATCAATTATTAAAGTATCAGACTCAAAAGTTTAGAAAAATAGACAAAATTAAACCCATAAGCATAAAAAAGAATGTCTAAAGGTAAGAGTAGAGTAGATATGGATTAAATAGAAAACAATTCTACAAAGGAAAACAAAGCCAAAACATTATTTTGAAAAATTTAATAAAAATTGATAGAACTCTAGCAACTCTTATGAAAAAATAGAAGACACACATTATCAATATCATGAATATAAAAGAAGATACCTCTGCAGTTCCTACAAATATCAAAATAGTAGTAAGAGAATATTGTAAAAGAACTTATATCAATAAATTTAAATTTTAGATGACATGAAAAATTCCTAGAAAAACAAAACTTACCAAAATTGAAACAAGGAGGAAAAAATCTAGTATTTATTAATGAAACTGAACTGTTAATTCTGAAAGTCCCTGCAAAGAAATCTCTAGAGAAAGCTGGCTTCTCTGGTAAATTCTTTCAAATATTTAAGAAATAATACCAATCTTATACACAACTGCTTCCAGGAAATAGAAAAGGGGGAAACATTTTCCAACTTTTGAGGCCAAAATAATTTTTCTTATAAAATCTAATAAGGTCACTGCAAAACAAAACAGAACACAACTGTAATCCAATCTCTCATGAACATAGATGCAAAAAATCCTAAACTAAATATGCATTAGCAAATCAAAGCCCGCAGGGCATGCATGTACATGCTTGTGTGAGTGGTCCTCACTCTGCTCAACAGTATGGGCCCCTGAAAATAACTACACAAGCTGAAATCATGCGAAGCTATTCTAATAATCAATGGGAAAAATTACAATTTTTCCATGAACTTTAAAACTTGTCAAAATATTAAAAATTCTCTTACTGTTGATTAAAAATATCAGGAAATGAAATATGGTAAAGCTAATATTTACTTAGTGCACTATAATTTAACACATTAGAAACATTGAGAATTAAAGTGTTTTATTTCTTTGTTTTAAAAAGTGTTATCAAGAGTAGTTCAAACAGCTTGCTTTCTGGTATGACATACAGAACGAGATGCTTTTTCTATTGTTGGTGAAGGCAAAACTCGTACCTAATGAGTCTCTCGAACAGTGGTAATACCAACACCCCCACAGTTGGCTATTTCTTCTAGAACTCGATGTTCAGTTCATATTTCAAAAAATTATCCACTGTCATCACCTCCCATTTCCTTTTGGCACTTTCTTCTTTGTTGGGCAATTCTGCCTTTCCATTTTCATTCAATTTCAATTCCATTTTTAAATTTTTTCAATTAAAAATAATTTATTGTCACATGGAACAAGGAAGAACCACAGCTCCAGATAGCACTCCTGTCTGTGTGTGAACTGAGCAGCCGGCTCAGTGACCAATCATCAACAGTCTTTGACAGAAGGGATGTGATTGGTCAGTGGTCATGCTATGCCTCTGGTATTTACGTAGTGATTTGTGGACTGAAGCAGTGAAGTTTGTACTTTCTGCAATTCTTCACTGTTCCTATACCGTGGTAGCCAGAATTTGAACTATGTTGTTGTGAGACTGATTTAACTAAATCATCTTCGTGGAAATCCGTGCATGTTGGAACCGCGCTTGTGTATTATAATTGTATGGATTCTACATATCTGATAGAAAGGCAGAAAGGAGAAAACTCCACAGGGGGTGCCATGCTGTATTAGGCACCCCAGGTCAGTCAAATGTCCCTAGATTCCGCAGGCCCAATATAGCCCCTCTTTTCACCACATTCTCCAGGATGCCAAGAAAGTCACCACAGGGCACTGAGGACTCTGGCAATGGAAGGAATCCAGTGTCCAATCCATGTTCCATTCACCATCAAATAAATAGGGTGTGGCTTCCAATTATCATTAATGTCTTATCAAAACACACTTTTCTCCTCATGTGTCTGATTTTTTTAAAGGGCATACTTTTGGAAACTGCAATTTGTACTACTTGGGGATGAAAAATCACCTTCAATTTAATTATTCTCTTACTGAGAAAATATTCTCAATTCCAAAAGTTTGTTTTGGGGCCACCTTTTCATAAGCACACCTCTATACCCCTTTCAATAAATTAATAAAACTATCCCATCTACTCCCACCTCCATCATTACCTCTGTCACTCAAGGAAATAACCATGCTTTCCTCTGTCCTTCTCCCAGAAGCCTGTGCGAGGCCATGGGACTATTTGATTGCAATCTGAGTTGAGGGGTCCCTCACAGAGCACGGTGTAGTCTGAGACAAGTGCTGGGCGCTGTCAGATGCTGCTAAGGGAAAGAAAGCACAAGTAGGGTCCAACTACTTAAAAGTATTTTTTCTATTTAACCATGGAAAAATCTCTAAGGGAAACCATAATCCTGCTCTTCAAAATTAGATTAACAATTTCAGGTGGTCCTAAGGGACATGGTAGCACACAGGACAGTGGTGAGCTCTAACACAGCCAGACAGTTCCAGATCGAACCCCCCACATCTGGGAACCCCCAAGAAGGAATATGGATGGAATGACTGATACAGAGCCCACCTCGTTACTCTCACACACTGGGTCTGGCCCTGACGCTGCCCATCCAGAGGCAAGATGCAAAATGCCCTGAAATCACTTCTCCTACTGTTTGGGTGACTTTCCTTCTTCTTCGGTGAGAGTTGCTAGATCTTCTCTCCCTCAGTTCTCCCTTCACCGTGCACTTTACAAGTATTTAGTCCAGAACTTACTTTATGGCTTTGTTAGGAAATTACTGGGTCTAAAACTGACTTTGAAACTAAATAAATTCAGAGTTCAGGGTTATAACCTTATGTGGTATTTCCCCTTCCCAGGTCACACTTTTTTCCAAAGCCATAAACGTTTTGATTAGTCCTCTCAGTCTGTTGGGAAGTCAGGGCTTTTCTGCCTGAGTCCTACTGACTCTCCTTGAAGCCACTAGAGTCCACGCTCAGGGCCACCACCATTTCCCGCTCTAAGAATTAGCCATATGCGAGTCCCCATCCTCTGGTTCTGATTGCCCTGAACTGTCCCCGCTCTAAAAACCACTTCCGGTGTCAGCTCCTTCAGCCCGGTCTGCCCCTCAAATTTCCCTTCAAGTCCTCTCAGTTTCTTCCCAGCCCATTGCAACAGTCTCTCCAAGGACTTCGGGAAGGACGCCTAGGCGAGCCCCAGCCCTCCTCCCAGAGCCTTCTTTCCCTCTCCATTCTATTGTCTTTGCTTCCTCTTCACGTTGGCCAAGTTCACAGCTTGGGCACAGAAAGCCACAGTTATCCCTCAAGCCCAACGAAAACCAAGTTCCAGGCCCCTGCAGTCAACAGAGGTCAGGAGTTACTCTTCCAGGATTTTAAATGGATCTTGGTCAAGAAAGAAAGAGGGTTTCTTTATGCCCCAGCACCCTGCCACGTGCTCTAAAATGACCATGAGATGAAAGGGTTATCTCCCAAGCAGAGCTGCAGAAATAAGGGGAACAATTGAGGGCTGTGAAGAGAGTAAGAAAGATTCTTCAGATAGAAGGCACTCTGAAATTGGGTGGTGGAAGGCCATCTAAGTGTGTTTCATGCTCGGCCCCGTGTTTGGAGATCCAGCTGTTGGGGTTCAGTATGATGTTCGTTAATCATAGATGTTGCCCTGGAAAGCACTGTGCTAGGCACTAGGGACTGGCAAGATAAGAAAGGCAGGATTCCCTGCCCTTAAGAAGTTTCTCTGGCCAAGATGGAGGTGTAGATAGATACACTGTCCCTCCTCACACAACCAAAAGAAGAACAACAACAAATTTAAAAACAAAAAACAACCAGGACTGCCAGAAAATTGAACTGTATGGAAGTCTGACAACCAAGGAGTTAAAGAAGAAACGTTCATCCAGACCGGTAAGTGGGGCGGAGACAGGCACCCAGGTGGGAAGGACTTGCAGCAAGGCAGCGGCTGGCAGAGTGGCCACATTCGCATGCAGATAAGCTGGGATGAACAACTGGGGAGCGAGACAGACTGTGCAGCCCAGGGCTCCATCGAGGGGAAATGAAGCCTCAAAACTCTGACTGAAAACACCTGTGAGGGTTGAGGCAGCAGTGGGAGGAACTCCCAGACTCACAGGAGGGTTCATTGGAGAGACCCACAGGGTCCTCAAATGTTCACAAGCCCACCTACCGGGAAGCAGCACCAGAAGGGCCCAATTTGATTGTGGGAAACGGGGGAAGTGACTGAAAGCCACCAGAGAGCAGAACAAGCGCCATTGTTCCCTCTCAGACCCCTTCCCCACGTGCAGCATTTCCCCACCCTGGTGAACACCTAAGGCTCCACCCCTTACTATGTAACAGGCGTGCTGACACAAAAAAACAAATGGCTCAAATGAAAGAACAGATCAAAGCTCCAGGAAAAATACAACTAAGCAATGATGAGATAGCCAACCTACTAGATGCACAGTTCAAAACACTGGTTATCAGGATGCTCCAGGAACTCACTGGGTACTTCAACAGCATAAAAGAGACCCAGGCAGCAATGAAGTTTGCATTATGTAAAATAAAGAAAAATCTGCAGGGAACCAACAGTGACGGGAAGGAAACCAGACCTCGAATCAATAATTTGAAACAGAAGGAAGAAATGAACATTAAGAAATAAACATTCGACCAGAAAGTTTATTGACCAGAACAGAAAGAAGAAACAAGAATTCGAAAAAATGAGGAGAGTTTTAGGAACCACCAGGACATCTTTAACATTCCAACATCCAAATCATAGGGGTGCCAGAAGAGAAGAGGACAAACAAGAAATTAAAAACTTATTTGAAAAAATAATGAAGGAGAGCTTCCCCAATCTGGCAAAGGAAATAGATGTTCAGGAAGTCCAGCAAGCTTAGAGAGTCCCAAAGAATTTGAAACCAAGGAAGAACACACCAAGGCACATCATAATTATATTACCCAAGATTAAAGATAAGGAGAGAATCTTAAAAGCAGCCAGAGAAAAGGAGACAGTTGCCTGCAAAGGAGTTCCCACTAGGCTATCAGCTGATTTCTCAAAAGAAACCTTACAGGCAGGAAGGGGCTGGAAAAAAGCATTCAAAGTCATGAAAGTTAAGGACCTAAATCCAAGATTACTCTATCCAGCAAAGCTATCATTTAGAATAGAAAGGCAGATAAAGTGCTTCCCAGATAAGATCAAGTTAAAGGAGTTCATCATCACCAAGCCCTTATTATATGAAATATTAAAGGGACTTATCTAAGAAGATAAAAAATATGAACAGTAAAATGGCAACTAACTCATAGCTATTAATGACTGAACCTAAAAAAAAACAAAAAAAAAA
>PVJI01011888.1:0-39072 GCA_004026765.1 Micronycteris hirsuta | reverse complement strand
CCCATGGACATGAACTAAAAACAGGGAACGCGGGTGGGAAGGGGTGTGCAAGATGGAGGGAAATTTAAAAAAAGAAAAAAAAAAGAAATTTCTGACCCTGTAGCTAAGACAGAAGCAGAAGTCGATACAAAACAGGCAACATTTAGCGGAACAGTGTACAATACACCAAGCCCCGGGTCTGAAGTGGGAAAGCAGTTTTCACCGTGTGAGGGGTGAAAGTTGTTCATGAAGGAGAGAGAATTTGCACTTGACATTAAAGAAGGACTATAAATTGATTCGAGAAAAAAATCAGGAAGAGCATCCCTGGTGGAGAGGATTTCATGAGAAGATGTGGAAAGAAAGCTCAGTGCATATTCCTAGGACACTGTGAGGCTGTAGAGCAGGGTGAAGGGGTGCAGGATGTGCTCCCCCCAAAGTCCTGAGGCTGCTGGGCAACAACCGTGACTCAGAGGAAGCTGCCTTGGTTCACCAGGTCAAAGAACACAGCCTGCTGCCCACTGAATCGTTTGTCACCTCTGGTCACCTCTCCACATCCCCTGCCCCCGCCTGGCAACCTTTGCTTTATTAATGAGTACAAGGTAAATTTTCACAGGCAACCATTAAAACAAAAAGCCTGACTTCCATTTCAAGGGAAACGTTCTTTAAAGTCTCGTCTAAAAGGGCTGACTCATAAACATTTGCTTTGATGTAGTTTTCTTATTTATTCCAGGTATGGGAAATAGCAAACGAGAGATGGATAATATAAAAGTCTGAGATCACCGCAGAGAGACTCGGGCTTCACTTTGGTCACGGAGGCTGGCCAAGAAGTGTATAACAAGGTCCAGAGTGCACACCTCCACAGGGGGCACTTCACCAGGAAGAACTGTGTGCAGGAGACTCGATGGCCTGGCAAGATCCCAGTTTCCTACCACAATCAGGCACCCGCACGGCTTGATAGAAGGAGCCCCAGAGCAGGACCCGAGGGGTCGTGGGATCCATCCTGGCTCCACCATCACTCCTGAGTGACTCTCAGCAACTCATTTTACACCTCTGTGCTTCAGTTTCCTCCTCCCCGAGGTGAAGTGTCTTGCAAATTTCAAAAGCAATGTAACCATTATTTTCTCAAAGAAAATCTAAGGGCTTTCAAGTCAACCAAGATTGTTGAAAGAAATCTTAGGTTCGCCTCTGTTAAATGCATGATTTGGGGCAAGTTACTTAACCTAGGTGAACCTCACTTTCCACTTCTGTAAGAGGAAATATTACCTACTTGAGGTGCAGTGAGAAATAAATGAAATAGTGCATGCAAAATATGCCTGGTCCAATATCCAGAAAGTCATTGGTACTTGTTCCCTTTCTTGACTTTTGAGAGAGTTCTTTTGAGGCAGGAAAAGTTAGAACAGGGAACAATGGTCTCAAGCTCTACCCCTCCCTTTTCTGCCTTGGCTGGAACATCACAGACAGACAGGACTTTCACTGACAGCCTGTTCCCCCACTTCCACCTCTCCCATATCCTGTCATTGACAGGACCAAAAAGAAATCGCTATTTGGAGAGGAAGGACAAGGACAAGCTGTGGTGGCAGTTGCCCCACCAGCTTTGGAAGCAGAGGACCACCCTATCCCCCTCTTGCCCACGTTTAATAAAAACCTTCCACCCAGACTCCTTTTGTAATGTTGGTGGGAATGCAGATTGGTTCAGCTACTGTAGAGAGCAGTATGGAAATACCTCAAGAAATTAAAAATGGAACTGCCTTATGACCCAGTGATTCCACTTCTGGGAATGTATCTGAAGAAACTTGGAATGCTAATTCAAAAGAACATAAGCACCCCTATGTTCATTGCAGCATCATTTACAATCACCAAGACATGGAAACAGCCCAAGTGTCCATCAGTAGATGAGTGGATAAAACAACTATGATATGTATACACAATGGAATACTACTAGGCCATAAAAAGAAGGAGATTTTACCCTTTGTGACAGCATGGATAGACCTGGAGAACATTATGCTGAATGAAATAAGCCAGTCAGAGAAAGACAAATACCATATGATTTCACTCATATGTGGAATCTAATGAACAAAATGAACTAACAAGCAAACTAGAGACAGACTCACAGATGGAGAGCAGGCTGACAGCTCTGGAGGCAGTGGTGGGGTTAGGGGTGGAGAGACAGAGGGAAAAGGACTCATGGGCTGGGCAACAGGGTGGTGATTACCGGGGGGGGGAGAGGGGCACAAGGGGGATAAATGGTAATGTAAAAAATACAATAAAAAATAAATTTAAAAAAGTTTTTTCTTTTTTTTATTAATTTTTTTGGTTTAATTATGGTTATTTGCATCCTCTCCCCTCCCCCCTCCCTTCCCCTCCCGTCCCACCTCCCCCGCCCAGCCTCCCTCCTCCCCCTTAGTTCTGTCCATGTGTCCTCTACAGTGATTCCTGAAAACTCTTCTAAATTTTAAAAAAATTTTAAAAGAAGAATTATACCCCTGAAACCTATATAATCGTATTAACCAATGTCACCCCAATAAATTCAATTTTTAAAAGTGTTACAAAATTTATTTCATCTTAATTAAATTAATTAACAATTTTTTTGAGTAAAGTTAATTTGTTTTATTTAATTTGATAGGATTTTAACTTGACAGTATCTCAATATTAAAGTGAAGCACTCAGAGTAGCGGGGATGACACGTAAGAGTAGGGCTGTTCTCTCGTGTCCGACTTAGGAGTTGAGGAGCTCATCTCAGGAAGAAATGGGCAGGGAAGACTTGAGAGGAAATACCCCAAAGCAGCCCTTTCTCAGCAGGACACAGGCTTGGAGACACGAGTTAAAGCAGTTTGAATGCAAAAACCCTGCTTGGGACACGGAGCACTGCTCTGGCAAGGGGCCCACTCTGTGCTCACCTTGATGGTACTGACTGGAGGAGGTGAGAGGCTGGCGGAACTTGCCCCTCAGGGGACATTGCAAGTCCATCTCCATGGCCACCTCAGGAAGAGAATTAAGAGCTGTGCATCAGACACAACAACAAAAGTAGTGTAAGGTCCCTTAAACAGCACAATTTGCCACAAATGTACAACAAATGGCACTGAACCCCTTCAAATGACAAGGGCTGTATGTCTGCCTTCTGGATGATGAGGCACCGAGATCCACATTGCACTTGTCACAAAGAGAAAAGAACCCCCCCTGCACCCCCCCCACCCCCCGCCGGCCCATCCCGGTTAGAGACACTCTAAGAGAAGCAGCTAAGCACTGGCACCTGCTACAGTTCAGAAAAGCAGAACCCAAAACCCAGAAAGCTGATCTAGGGCTGAAAAGCAGGCCGGATGTCTTATAGGAAGAATGCCCTTTCCTGGTACCTTCTCTGAGAAAGGAGGATTTGAGCTGGCCAGTCCTTAAGGGTTGTGTAAGGATCTATTTGTGCTTCACTAGGTGGGAAAATCAAAGCAACTGCGCTGAGCCAAGGCACACGTAAGAGGAAGTACACAGACCTGCTGACCTGGGGCTGGGGTTCCTGCAGGGGGCAGGAAGTCAGGTTGGAACACAGGCTGGAGCAGAATAGGGGCAACATGTCTCCTCCCAAGTCAGGGACAAGGGAGTGGATGAGGAATGTTTGCCGGGGCATCTGTGCCAGCCAACCCAACCGTGCCCAGCAGTCTCGTGACGCAGGGATAAAGAAGTCCCCTCTGACATGCAATTTCCCTTCGTCTCAGGAAAGTTCACCTTCACAAAATTGTATTTTTCTTGGCCAAAGCAAGGAAAAGAAGGGTAATTCACAGGGTATAGCACAGTGACAAAGAACATGCTCTCTGTAGTTGAACTCCCAGGGTTCAAATCCAGACTCACCAGTTACTCACCAGGTACATGGCATGACACTTGAGAACTGCAAAGTGCAGGAAAGACACAAAGCTTTGTTGTTCCTTATGGCAAAATTATCTTATTGGGTTTTGTCTTGATTTTTTCCAGGTAACTGAAACTCTCCATGAATCATCTTCCTTATGCCATCATTTCCTTATACCAATCATTTACCTGCCTTCTTTCAAATTACATTCCTGCTTTTTCTTCTGTGGAATATAATTGACAAAATATAGGCTTTGTTGTCTGATAGATCTGGTTAGAGCCTGACCCTAACGCCTGGTAGCTCTGTGAACTTAGGCAAGTTACTGAATTCTGTTCACCTTGGTCTCCATACCTGTAAAATGAAACAGATAAGGAAGCTACTTCGGAGGGTGTTCAGGAGAAAATACCCACAGCTACTGGAGACTTTGTTTCTATGACTGGTCCACGATAGGTATTCATAACTTCCTTCTTCTGCAATCCATTCCATGTTCTAACTGCCCTCAGCCAGGCCCTCAGCTAGAAATGTTTCTTGATCTAATAGAGTAATTCAAAATTTCATTCCTGAAAAGTCTAAGTCACTAGTCTGCATTGATTTGCTATTGTCTACCATTAACTTTTACCACTGGGCATGCAGGCTCTCAAGATGCCCTAGAGAACCTCTTAAGTTCCTAGCATACTCCTCCCTACCCACATTGTGTAGCAATGGCCCTATTTCCTCTTAAAAACCAGGACCAACAACTCAGTACAGTACAGTAATCCCCTTCTTTGCCTGTTGTTTCAGTTCCATGAGGAATCCAAAGTGACCAAGTAGCCTTTTCAACCTCCGGGTTAGTTGAATCATTTTGTGTCCACTGGTAGAACTAAACCTCTACTGGAAACGAAAACTTCTCAATCAACAGAGAGCCCAAAGTGGCAGAAATAGGAAGCAGAATGCATGTGAGAGGTTTCTTAGGCACAATGGAGAGAGGAGGCAGGTCACTTCCTCCCCTTGGTGAACTATGGAATATGGAAGAAATAAAAAGAAGCAGCGCATTATACAGCATGCTGGCTCGGAGAATACAGCACATCTTGTAGGACAGCACCCCGACCCACTGGGTGTTGTCTTCTAGGGGCCCGTACCTGAGTCAGCAATAGATCGTTCTTCCCTTACTGTCTGTCAGGGCCGCCCATGAGTGGGGCTATGGTGCTGGGCTGATGCCAGGCTACCATGTGGAACAACTCTCAAAGCCACTTCTTTCTCCTTATTAATAGGTCAAAGGGAGCTTCCCAGGAATCTGAGCTACTTGGTCACACAACTTCTGTGGACATTTACTACTTGCTCAAGCCCAATTTGCTATATATACACACATATACACACATGCATACATTTTTATATATATACACATGCATATATACATATATGTATACAATGTGTATATTATAATGTACATAGTATAATGTGGTATAACGTACCATTATTAAGCAGTATATTTAACATCACATATTATAATGCAGTGTAGTATATATATGAGTGTATGTACTGTACATGTGTTTGTGTTTAATGTTCTTACCTGGAAAAATAAATGACATCTATGATAGATAGCAAGGCTGTCTAATTCTTTTTCTTTCCTGCCTATTGGGGAATTGCACTTCCTTGAGTTCCTTACGATGAGATGTGGCTTACTTTAGCCAAAATTTAGAATAGAAGCAGCACATTTTAATTCCACATGGAGGCAGAGGCTTAACACTGCTGGAGTAATTGTAGAAGCAAATATTGATATGGAAATGAGATGCAAAACCATCACAGGGAAGACAGATTTTCTGGACAGTTCCCAGCCCATAATGGACTTTACTAGAACGAGAAATAAATGTTATCGATTTAAGTCACCGACATTTGGGGGTTGTTTAGGACTATAACATTATCTAACCTATTCTGACTGATGCAGATATTGACAACAGAAGAGGTAAGGAATATTACTAAATATTGTAATGATCTAAAAATCTGTGACCTTGACTGGAAGGTCATGCAATGGGAGATGAGGAAATTGATGTTGGAGTCTGGAAGGTGGCAGTTCGGGTGCCCAATGGCAAAGCTATAGCTGACAGTGACCTTGGGAGCAGTCATGAACACAATGAGCTGGTGCACAGAACTTGAAAACAGAACAGGAGCTGAATGTGTTTATTGCCCCATTCGGCAAAGAACAGAAAAACGAAAAGATGAGCTCATAAAAGAATTGGCTTTCTTTTTTCAAACTGGAACAAAAAGAAATATGGAAAATCTAGCAGGATTGAAAGAGGTAACTGCTTCTCAACTCCAAGAGTAAAGATAAATGTGAGAAACAAAACTTTATTCAAATTAGGCTTGAAGAAAAAAACCACATCAAGAGCCATTTTACTGAGAAGTAACACCTTGTGGTACTCTACCAAGGAAATTCTTTTACTTAAGATAATTTAGGGAAAATGTGCTAAAAATGTGGTTCTCTCACTGAGGTCCAATAAACTCAAAGTATATGTAATTTAATTAAGTCCAAAAAAGAGATCAGGATGAGAAAGCAAATATAGAAAATCTGAGAACTATGTCTTAAAAAGAACTGTGGATGTGACTATTTGGTACACGGGATTGATTTTAATCAAATTGATAAGGAGAGTACTACATTTCTGAGATATCTGAACTACCAAAGGAAGCATGGGTTTAGATGAAAAGAGTCTCTGATGGTTCAAAACATACAAACAACCCTTGGGACTCCAAATATCTACAGACAGCAAGTGGTCCAAAAGGCTCACACCCTTTCCCAATGCCCATTTGTGGCCAATGAGACTAATGTCAAGGGAAGAAACTTCCTTGAGGGTGGGACCAAGGGCCACAGTGACTGAACTATACACCCTCTAAGAGAGCCTTAATGGGAGCTAATGTAGGAATGTTCTACTTGAAATTGTCTCACAAGACAAATCTCTAAGGCTTTCCTAAATTTTCCCACTGTGATTTAACCATTTCTCCTTGATGTTCAAGGAGAATATCATGTGAGAAAGTTGGAAAGCCTTAGAGATTGTCCATCTAGGACATTATTTTTAAACTTCTTGAATTACAGACATCTATATCCCCATCTAAACTGAGTTTACAGAGGTTAAATGCAAATGCTCGTTCATCTACATGCCTTTAAGGACCATCACTGGGTAAAGGTCTCACAAAACTATTTACCAAGGTGGACTTCAGAATTGTCACAGGTCAGTATCTACTGTTCCCCTTTTTCTTTCTTTGTGAATAGAAATGTTTATTGTGGTGACCCCATTCCTGTTCCACCATTGGACACAGATCGTGTTGCAGGGGGCACATGGAAGATAACCTGTCTTTTTAGCTCACAATCAAGAGCCCCATATGGACTACATGTAGAGATTCTAGTCTTCACCCAGAGATCCTTGGTTTGGGGGTCAACTCCCCTGTGGAGAGGGTAGAGGCATTCTGTGTTTGGGAAGCAGAGTGAACCAAATATTTAGTATCCAGAAAGTGCGTTATCATGGACATTAGTTTTATTCACCTATTTTCTAGTTCTCCTTCTTCAAGATATATGGCAGGGTTGACCATGTGACTAGTCTGGGCAATACTTTGGGGTATACGTAACATAGGGCAACGACTTAGAGAAGGAGTTATTATTTGCTTGCCAGTGTGAGACACTACAGAACTCCCCTCCCTGCTTTAGCAACCAGCAACATTCCACACGGAGTCTCTCTCAGCTTGGGTTTCTGAATGGGGACAATATAAGACAAAGCCCCTAATCAACCTGAAATGGACATGTAGCATGAGCAAGAAATAAACCTATCTTGTGGTGTTTTTGTTACCATGGTGTCACATAGCACATCATGACTGATTTGGTATTCCTGTGAGTTCTCCAAGTTAGTTTGATCTTCTTGATTAGTGTAATTCAGAAATCTTTTTGGAGGCTATTTTTCTTGAAAAATAGAAATGATGTCTGCCTCAATTCCAGAAGACAACCATCCTCTCCTGCCTATCAACTGTCAGTGATGGACAAGCTCTATCTTGGGAGGAAATATCGAGAAGTACTTTCTTATGTGGAGCAAAATCTGCTTCCCTAGTGTTTCTACCCATTACTCTTAGTTCTTCTCTCTGATGCAACTGAGAGTAAGAATAATGCTTCTTCCATAAGTAGCCTCTAACAATTTTCTTCTCTCTAGGTTATTTCATTGTTCCTCGGATGGACAATCTCTATGGCTTTCCCAGTTTCTCAATGAGGATTAACCATCCCTCCTTGATCTTGTGAACCCTATTTATAAAGCACTTCACCAATTCCTCTGCATCACAGTCATTACATGTGCACACGTCTCCCCATCTAAGCTAACTTTCTTGAGGGTAGATATAAACTCTCATTGATCTGCATGTCTTTAGGGACCATAACAGCATGGGACACATTATAGGCACTCAAGGAAAAGGACAGAAAAAGGATTCTATTCATCGGTGTGCCGTAGGCTGATTAATAGCCTCAAAGATATGTAGGTCCTAATCCCTTGAATTTATGAGTGCTCCCTTATATGCAAACAGGAACTTTGCAGATGTGATTAAGTTAAAGATAAAAAACCCTGACATGGGGAGATTATCCTGGATTACCCAGATGGGCTGTAAATGTAATAATGTGTATCCGTATAAGAGACAGGCAGAGGAAGATTTTACTACAACAGAGAGAAGGCACAGTGATGGTCTCAGCAGAGAGAAGATTTGAAGATGTCACACTGTGGCTTTGAAGATAGAGGAAAGGGCCATGAGTCCAGGAATACAAACGGAGCCACTCTAGAAGCCAAAAAAAGTCAAGGAGACCGATGTCATGAGCCTCCAGAGTGAGAGCAGCCCTGTCAACACCTTGGTTTGGGCCAGTGAAACTGATTTCGAACTTTTGATTCCAAAAATGCATAAGCATTTGTTGGACAAGCATATGTTGGTTTAAGCCACCAAGTCTGTGGTCTGTGTTCCAATGACAATGATAAAATGGTCAAAATGGGGTTTCCTGTGTTTGACCTTCTGGAACAAACCAGAGCTACACTTGACATTCACCAGACAGTCTACACCCCCTGCAACTGCTGGGGGCCACCACATCTTCCAAGGGTAGGCAGGGCATCCTTGTTTCCTTTACTGGACAACACGAGCGGTCATTCCATCCTCACAGGAGTAAACCATAAATTAAAATTTGGTTATCTTAACTTCACATCATTTCTCTGGCTTTTTCCTAGTTCCAGCACGATTTAAAGTATTAACTAGCTATCAACATTCCTTTCGGTCAAACAATATACAGTTTAGTAAGATAAAAATGATCACACTTTTATTTCAGCGAATTGTATTTGAAATGGATGCTTGCACCCAAGACTCCTGATCTTCCCACAAGAGGCAATAGTACCATCTGCTAGAGTCTCATTTAACAAAGTAACAAGACCCAGCAGGCCTGTTGACTCGGTGTCACTTTTTTAGATTCTCTTTTTCAAAATTTTAGTACATTAGCAAGAAAAAGAACAAAAATGTATGAAGGGCAACTCTGATGTCAAGAGGAGACACCAGTAGAATTTGGACTGCTCGGCAATAGGATTTAGAAGCTACAGAGAGAGAGATTTGAGGACCTTTTCTCCCCAAGTTAAAATAGTCATTGATTTTTCTAAGCTGAATTTCAGAAATAAAGTCATGAAGATTTAGATCTTTGCCATCTTGATGGCTAGGTCTTTGGAACACTTTGTCCACCCTCGTGATATTAATACTATAAAATGAAACTCTACTGAAAAGTGAGCACATTACGTACTTCAATGAGGCCATCAAGATTTCATTTTAATTGATATTCCATCCTCTCATAAAACTTAGCTATAGCCTCGGTCCTCTGCCTCTTAAAAAATATTGGTGTAATCCTTACCCTAGAGCATCTGACTTGACAATTTTGAAATTCATTTCTGTTTGCTTAGATATGTTTATGGAGGACACATAATTCAAGAGAAAGTTTGGTTGCTTAACAAGATTAGTTCTGAACAACTGCATCAAATATATAAAAAATTAAGATGCTGCCTTTACATTCATATACATGTGGGTGAATTAAGCAGCAAACTCTCAGCTACTGAAATGACTTGACCACCTGAGACTAAGGATCCATTTCTGGTAGTGTAACTGCAAAGCAATGAGGAGGCAATGAAGAATTCAGAGACTGAGCGATTCTTAAGTTCATAGTGTGAAAATGCAACAATGCAAAGGTGTTGTATCTAAATGTTCACTAGTGAGGATCCTACGTGAATCTGAAGAGTTTGTAAATGAACTTTAATCTCCACTGAGTTGTTTTTTATGAGGTGAAAAAAAAGTTGCTACATTTTATATTGACTTTTTAAGAAAAGACTTCACTTGCTTCACCAACCTAATGGGAAAGCATCCACTTTCCTCCAAGGGTGGGAGACCAGATGCTGCAAACTCTCCCCAATAACCTAAGTTTCACCCACCATAACTTCTTCCAGGACATAAGAGAGCCTAATAGAAACTGACCTTAACACCCTTGGCCATGTGACACCTCCCTTCATCAGTCCAAAGGTCACATTTAAAACAGAATTTTTTCCTCCTCCCTTATTCTCATTATTCCTAAGAAAAATGACAAACGTCGCTTGGTTGGTACAATTCCAAGTCTCTGTTAGCAGAGTCACTATAGGTGAGTGATCTCTCTTTCCTGACTTTTTAGTTTTTCCTTTCACTTTTTTTATAAGCAGTGAATTTATTACCATTACCTCTTTGGAAGAACCCTTTATCTTCAAGGAATGATTTATACATAGGCTTTTGAGCAATACAAAACAACCTTGTAAGCACTCACAGAGTAATCGGAGCCATGAACTACAGCTGGAAATCAAAATTGATTTGCTTTCTTGGAGAAGACATTAATGACTTGTGAATAATCAACAAGTATAGTTTGCAAGGAAATAATCCTTTCCTTTTGGTCCTATTTCAATGGTTGTGCACCAATTTTTAATATTAAGATCTGCCTTTTGGGACTTCTTCCAAAATTACTTTCATCCAACATCTCCCGCTTATTTCTCTTGGAATCTGAGCATGCAAAATAAACACCAGCTCCAATAAGGGGGAAAGATGGGTCAGCGTCCAGAGCTGCCGTCACGCTCCTGGGCAGTTCACCTGTCCCCGAGTGCTCTCGCACCCACCCAGCCTTCTCCTCTCAGTCCCTTCCACTCTCTCTCCAGCTGAGGTAGGACCAGCCTTCCCAGGAGCCGTCCCCCAAGGACTCTCCTTTGCCTGAAACTCCAGCTTCATCTTGCTGCCCCCTTGGCTGGCCTTTATTCAGAACCTCACCTTTTCCTCTTTGTCATCTCACCATTTCCCTTCCAAGTACGGGTCCAGACACTCTTCCTGCCTCAAAGGTGAGCCCCTACAAGCCGTGCTGCCCACTGCAGCCAGATGAAGCCTTCTGAAGCCCAGAGCTCATCATATATGCCCCTTTCTTAAAGCCCTCCAATGAATGGATTCCTGTTGCCTCCAGGGTCAAGTCCCAATTTCTTAGCAGGACTTAGGTGGCCCTTTGAGATCTGGCTCCTGCCCATCGTCTCCCCCCACTCAGCATCTCCCCGCTTCCCTTTTTGTTCTTTGTCTCTTTGAAAGATTCGCCTCCCAAACTCCCCATCTCTATTGCACTCCCCCCCCTTTTTTTTCTACCACACTGACACAGTGTTGAGGAAAACAAGACCTAAGAATGTGTCTGAAGTTTCTAGAGTGACTCACGGTGGAGAATATGCTAATTTAGGGGATGTGAGTAATTGTGTTTGAGACATTCTAGTTTCAAAAGTACCCGAAGGACAAAACTAATCACAAGCGGGATGATGAGCAGTCAGGTGTAAAGCTGAGAGCCCTTTCCAGAGAGAGGTCACGGCTGCAGATAAAGATCTATGAGTCCTCAGTCTGTAAATGGAATTTCAAACTACAGGACAACCAGGAAGTGTGGAGCAGGAAGGGAAGATGATGGTAGAACACTTAGGAGGTGGCAGGAAAGCAAGAACCAGAGAATTGAGGAAAATCAACCAAGACATAGGAATACAGCAGGAACAGATAACACGCAAGAGGCGGTCTTTCCAGTTCTTGACATTTTTACCAATTGAGTTTCTCTCTACATCACATGTGCACATACTCACACATACACACACACACACACACACACCGTATAAAGCCTGCTTTTCACTCCCACCTTCTTTCTATTAGTTCTGAAAGTGTTGGGTCCCTGAGAGCCTTCGATCATTAAAGTCAACCAGTGTCAAAGGCCAGAACTACCTCTGCATCACAGCACCCTGGTGGAAGAAGGGAATGAGCTCAGCCCCTTGTCATCTTGTTCCAGCACACAGAGAGGGACACGCCTCAGAATTCCCTACATGCCTGTCCCTTCACAACTCGACCCCACCCGCCCACAGTGTCAGAAAGGTTGCCCAGGAACAAGGAATAAAACAGTCAAGTGAGAGGCTGCCCCAGCCTAGACCCGTACTAAGGAGGCGCCAGGCACACAGGAGGCCTAAATAGTTTGTTCAAAGCGGTTCTCCTCTGGTCTCTCCAATATGCTGCTCCGTCTTCCTCCCTACTGTCAGCAATAGTTAGTTATTAATTATGATGAGGAGGCTCCTCTGTGCTAAGACAATTTCAGCCTTGACCCTATCCTCCTTCCAAATTTCTGTTCAATCTTTTTTCTTCACTGACCAACAGGCACTAATAATCATGTCTTGGCCCTGTTCAATAAATCTTTAATAATATGGTAAAGAATACAACTGTCATTGAACACTAAAAAATTTTAAAAATCGAAATGTCTTTGCCTACCACAACCTATCTCAGAAGAATGTTTCATGTGCCCCCTTGTTTTGGCCATACTGAAGTCCATGCCATTTTGGGGACCCTCCCTGTTTCCTCCCACCTCAACGTCGTGATTATATTATTGCCTTTTCTTCGCTCTCCTCCTCAAAACTCCATGTCTACCGTTAAAGTCTGATTCATCAGCCAAAGTCCAGCTCTATCATACCTCTGCCCTGGGGTTTCTCCAGCTGTTCCCAGTTGTCAACCTCTCCTTCTCCCTCTCCTACCCCACTTTATGATTCTTCAATAGCACCTCTCTTAATGTGTCTTTTTTCAAAGTTTCTTGTGAGTAGATCCGTCTCTGCCCTCCCTCTGCAACCACCCTCATCGCTCCCACATACATACTCAACATGACGATGAGCCCCTGGGAATCCAGGACTCTTTGTTACCCACCTTTGCACTCCCCACAGGGCTTGAAACAGATTTGGATACAGAGCCCCAAGAACACTTGACAGGCATTGCAATGGATATAAAGAAAAAGACATTTACATAAAGAAACTGGCAAACTACGGACTGTTGTGGTTGGGAGGGAACTTAAAAATCACCTCCCCTGATGGCTTTATTTCATTATAGAGCTGTGGGAATGCAAGAACATAATCTATGTCAAAGATGACATAAATAATTTGTGTCCCATCAGCATGAAGTCAAACAAGTATTATTTGAGAAGGTAGGACCTAACTGGGTCACTGATGGAAGAGTGTGAATAGGGCATGCCAAGGTAGAAGGAGGGATTCGCAAAGTGTGGCAATCTAAGGGAACGAGATGTGCTGGGGGGAAAGCAGTCTTCAGGGAGCAGAAGTTTCTTTCACGGAAGTAGTGAGAGATAAAGCTGAAAGGGTAGGTTGGGGTCAAAAATCTGGGGTCCCTCCTGATCAGAGTTAAGACTCTATCCTGACACATTGGGATGTTCTTATAAGTGTTTTAATATTGGGATAATTTCAACAAGATGGTGATTTTGAAAGATAAACCAGATGCCAGAAAAGTGAGGGACTGAATAGGAATCAGATAGACTGATTAAAAAGTCAAAAGCGATGACATCCGGACGAGGGAGACTACAAAATAAATCAAAATGAGAAACCAGACTGCGTCACCATTAAAATGTAGGGAGGGCCAAGGGGAGAGAGGAAAACATCAAGAATGAGTTGCAGGTTTCCAGTTTGCATGACTGGGCAGATGAAGGGCTAAGGAGAAAAGGGAAGGCAGACAAAACAAATGGTTAGATCTGGAAAATTCCTTACAGATTACCTTATCCAAGAAGTGTGTTTTGCAGATGATGACTCCAGGCAAAGGCCGCAGGGTGCCGGAGAAAACAGGAGGACTGGGCGTTCAGTCAGAGCGCTCCGGACACTCAGAACGTGGCACTCATCACCCACTGACGGAAACCAGCCCCTGTCCCAGGCAGAGTCACCTCTCACCCAGGGTGAGGTCATCCTGCTTCTCCTTCTCCCTCGGCCCCTGCCCAGAGTCTGCCCTGGGGGGATCTTCTTCTTCTGCCATCTCCACTGTCTCCCCTCGGCCTGGAATGACCTCTACCCTACCACATTTTGCTGTGTATAATGAACAATTGTTGCCCAAATTTTTGAGGGAGAAATAAGGATGCACATGATGCATGGATAGTACTAATTTGTTACAGACACGTACGATTTCTTGTGCCTTGTATCTGTTCTTGTGTTTTGTAACTTTTTGTTACATACAATTTCTTGTACCATAATATGTTCAAAAACAAATGCTAAAATTCCTTTATAATACCAAAAAAAGTATCTACATATAAATAAATAAATAAATAAATAAATAATTGAATTAAAAAATTAAAATGAAAGATTTTTTTTCCTGAAAGTTTGGGCCAAAAACAGGGGTACACATATACACGGTGAAATACAGTAAGTCCAGGCCTTTTCCTTTGGCCCCAGGCTCAGGGCCCCAAGTTCAGGGTCCCAGGTTCAGGACCCCTGCTTAGACCTGCCCTGAGCTGATGCAGGCTAGCTCCACAGCCTCCCTTTATCCATTCTCCATTCAATCCTTCATATTTATTCATTCATTCAATGCTTTTGTAAGTCTTGAAAGTACCATAGTAAGTAAGACGCGATTACTGCCCTTATAGGGGTTACATTCTAGACCTGAAGTCAGGCTCTTCCCCTAAAACCTTGAAAAGAGGAAACAAATAATTACAATGAAAAAATTTAAAATTATAATTAGTGCCAGCAAGAAAAAGGGGGCTGAGACAGAATGTGATAGGAGGTCTGCTGTCTATGTGGGCATCACAGAGCAGTCGGAAGGTGCTCCGAGGAGGTGCTCCGAGGAGGTGCCACTTGAGCTGAGGCCTCAAGGATGAGGAGGCCCTGAAACTTTCACTGAAGGAATTGCAAGGAGGCCAGAGAGGCTGAAGCACAGTGAGGAAGGGGAAGATTTACACAACAGGAAACTTGGTGGTCAGAATGCCAACAAAACTAATGCATATTAACCAATGCACCCCATAAATTTAATTTAAAAAAAGAAAAAAGAATACAAAATGTTTCATACAATATCAGCTACAAAAGTCAGTTTATTTGGAATGAGAAAGAAATCACACAAATTACAAATCTGTAAAAGCTTACAGCAGGGGTGTCAAACTCATTTTCACCAAGGGCCACATCAGCCTTCAAAGGGATGAAAGTAATTCCAACTCCTTAAGAGTTAAGGAGCAGTTACACTTATGCAGTCCTAAAATTATTTCAGCCCTTTGAAGGCAACAAGGCTGATGTGGCCCCCGGTGAAGATGAGTTTGACACCCCTGGCTTAGAGGAACTAAAATTTTAGAATTGTTAAATCTTTCTAGTGGTTTGGACCTTTTATCATTAAGAAGTAACTTACTCTAACAATGCTTTCTGTCTTCATGTCGATTTGTCTGATACTAACTACACCAGTTTTCCCTTAGTTTTTTTCCACGGGATCTTTTGAAACCTTATGTTTTCATCTTTCTCTTATAAGCAGCCTATAATGGGTATTTTCTAAATTCTATCCAAAAATTAATAAACTTGGCCTTTTCACTGGAATGCTTGGTCCATTTATGTTTAATGAAATGACTGATATATTTGAAATTAAATCTATCATCTTATTAATTCTTTCTACTTAATCCACCCGTTCCATGTTTCCCTTCCTCCCCTTTCATGCCTGCCTTTGAGCTGTCCTCTCACATTCTATTTTTCTGTCCATCAGTTTGGAAGTTGCATATATTTTTTCCACTCTCTCAATAATTATCCAAGTGCAACCTAGCCGTATCAGTCTGATGTTTATCTTCACTTTTACCTTCCCCTGGAAAAGTCAAGGACCTTATAGTGCTTTAACTATGAGGTGGGTCCTCAAACACCCAGAATTTATTTATAAAAAACTGTGTATTTATTCTTACACATATAAATTTCAGTCACCTTCAAAGTACTCTCCATTGGATACACCTATTGAGACGTTTTCCCCACTGCCCTAAGGAGTTTTTTAGCTCATCCATTTTCATGCCTTTTAGTGGTTCTGCTGTTTTTTTTTTTTTTTGTTTCACCTTTTCCACATCAGCAAAATGTTTCTCTTTGAGGACTTTTTTCATCAAGGGGGGCAAAAAATAGTTACTCAGGGTAAGATTGGATGACTAGGGAGGGTGGGGCACAGAGGTTGTGCTGTTTTGGGTCAAAAACTGCTGAACACTCAGCGAGGTGTGGGCAGGTGCACTCATAAATCACTCATCATGAAACGCGTTGAAACAGTCTCGAAAAAACATTCACTGACGCTGAACGCAGCCTCTCTCAACAATGCCAGCTGGCACACTGATACCGATGGGTTCTTAGAACACTCACCTAGAGGGGGAAGCCTGTACTACAAGGGGCCCACCCTCCACAAGGTAATTCCTAGTTTATTGGGGGCCCCCTTGTACCTCCTATTATATGTAATGATTGAATATAGTTTATTATTAATGCTTTGTAGAGTTAATGACCATTTAGATGGCCATTTAGCTATGGGTCATTTAGAGCTGGTATTTACCAGCTCTTTCCACTCCCTTTTTTGCTACATTGCAGAGCTTCCATCTGACATCACTTTCCTTCTTAATGAACAACATATTCTAAATTTTTCTTTATTGTAGGTCTGTTGAAAGCAATTTTACATTTCTATCAGCAGTTTACGAGCATTCCAGTTTCTCCACATCCTCACTAACACTTATTGTTTCTCTTTTTAAGTATACCCATTCTAGTGAGTGTGAAGTAGAATCTCATTGTATTTTCGATTTGTATTTCCCTAATGACTAATGATGGTGAGCATTTTTAATGTGTTTATTTGTTATTTATATATCTTTACAGAAATATCTATGCAAAGTTTTTTAAGATTTTATTTATTTATTTTTAGAGAGAGGGAAGGGAGAGAGAAAGAGAGGGAGAGAAACTGATATGTGAGAGAAACACTGACCAGTTGCCTCCTGCACACCCCCAGCTGGAGACCTGGCCTACAACCCAGGAATGTGCCCTGACTGACCAGGAATCAAACCAGCGACCCTTTGGTTCATAGACCGACACCCAGTCCACTGAGCCACATCAGCCAGGTCTTTGACTGTTTTTAAATGGGAATATTTGTCTTTTTATTATTGAATTAAGAGTTCTTTTAGTATTTTGGATTCCAATCCTTTATCAGATATATAAACTGCAAATATTTTCTCCAATTCTGTGAACTGCATTTTCACTTTTATGATGAAATTATTTTTAGCAGAAAATTTTGTAATTTTGATGAAGTCCAATTTCTTTTTCTTCTGTTACTTGTGTTTTTGGTGTCACATCTAAAAAAATTGCTTAATTCAAAACCATGAAGATTTACTCCTATTAATTCTAAGAGTTTATAGTTTTAGCCCTTACATTGAGTTTTATGATCCATTTTAAGTTAAATTTTGTGTATGGTGTGAGATAAGGGTTCAAATTCATTCTTTGGAATGTAGATATCCAATTGTCCCAGAAACATTTTTTAAAAAGACTTGAAACTTGTGTCAAAAGTCAATTTACCATAATTTAAGGTATTACCTTTGTATTTTTAATTCTATTCCATTGATCTATATGTCTATCCTTGCCAGTACCACATTTTCTTGATTGCTATAGCTTTGTAACAAGTTTTGAAATCAGAAGCTGTGAGTCTTGCAGCTTAGTTCTTGTTCAAGAATGTTTTTGGCTATTCTGAGTCCCATGTGAACTTCAAGATTGGCTTCTTTATTTCTGGAAAAAAGTCAGCTGGCATTTTGATAGGGAATGTGTTCAATTTATGGATAAATTTGGAGAAAATGTGTAGATAAATTTGGGGGATATCACCATCTTGACAATATTCCATCCCAGGAACTTGGAATATTTTTCTATTTATTTCAATTTTCTTTCATTTTTTTTCAGCAATGTTTTGTAGTTGTCAACATACAAGTCTTGCACTTGTTTTGTTAAATTTATATCTGAGTATTTCATTCTTTTTTGATACCACTGTAAACTGAAGTTTTTTCAATTTCATTTTCAGAATATTTATTGTTAGTATATAAAAACACAATTGATTTTCATGTATTGATCTTACAGCTTTCAACCTTGCTGAATTGTTTATTAGTCATAATAGTTTTAAATAGATTGTTTAGTATTTTCCATATATACAAAATCTTGTCATCTCTGAATAGAGATAGTTTTGCTTCTTCCTTTCCAATCTGAATGCCTTTATTTATTTATTTATTTATTTTATTTATTTATTTATTTATTTTTCCTAACTGCCCTTGCTAGAATCTCTAGTACAATGATAAATAGGAGTGATGAGAGCAAAAATTCTTTTCTTGTTCCAGATGTTAAGGGGAAAACATTCAGTATCATTCTTTACAGAAGCTAGTTCCCTGCTGAAATTTTTAAGCTCCAAATCTATCTCAGAGAATTTAGTAAGCATAGTAGCTGTACAGTCCATATCTGGTAATTTTCAATATTTGATGTCTCTGTGAATCTAATTTTTCTGCTGGTTCTGTATTATGTCTTATTTCTTGGTATATCTCATTGTTCCTGACAGTTTTCTCATCATTCCCCTTTATAATTACTTATAGAAGTAAGTTGAGGCCTTAGATTATGTTACCTTCCTTCAGAGACAGTTTTTATTTCCCCTTCTATCAGGTACTTGAAAGTCTTAGCTGTTAGAAACCAAGGTTTTCTTTTTTAAACATTTTTTGAAGATTTTATTTATGTGGGGGTGGGGGGAGGGGAGAAGATGTAGACAACTGTAATTGAACAATAATAAAGTAATTTTTAAACATTTTAAAAAAAGATTTCATTTATGTATTTTTAGAGAGAGAGGAAGGGAAGAAAAAGGAGAGAGAGAGAAACATCAATGTGCGAGAGATACATCAATCTGTTGCCTCTCACACGCCTCCAAATGGGGACCTGGTATGCAACCAGGTCAGCACTCAGTCCACTGAGCCACACCAGCCAGGGTGAAATCAAGGTTTCCTGATTCACCAAGATGACCTATCAAAGGACAGTCATATGTCCAATCCCAGTGCATATCCTGTTGAGGTTTTAGCCCTGAGCAGTAGGTGTTTCAATAGAATTTTCCTCCCTCAGACTGCGCTGGGCTCCAATCCTTATCTCTGCCAAGGTAACGTATAGTTCTATCTTTCACCCTGCCCCCACCAGTGGGCATGCCCCTAGGGCAAAAATATTTTTGAATAGTGCAGCTCTTCAGGGTTTCCATCTCCTGACTCTAGATCTTGTCTCCTTCCTACACTAACCTGCCCGAGGGTCTGCCTCCGTCACTGAGAGTCCCAGGGCAGAAGCAGCTGAGGCTCATCTCTCTGAACTCTCTTTCTCCTGCTGACCACAGCCTCATAATTGTTCACTACCATTTTTCCTTACTGTTACTTTTAAGACTACTTTTTTTCTGACAAGATTTTTGAGTTGTCATCAGAGGGAAGGTTATGCCAGAAGATTCCTTTCTGTTTTAGTAATATTGCTTTCCAAATAGTAGATGGGAGGATATTGCTTTTTACAGATGTGAGCCATCTAATTAATGAAGAAAGAATAACAAAATTTGAACATCATTGTTTTATAACACCTAATAAAGTAATGAATCTAAGTATTGAATTAATAGCTGCTAACATCACAAAAAGACGGACAGCCAGACATCACATACTTCCTAATAGAAAAATACAATGCCACCAGGAGGTAGTCATCTCAAAAAAATAAATAAATAAATCCCAATCTAATCAAGCCTCTAAATCTATCTATCAACCTAGAAGAAATATTAAGGTCAAAGGAACATGTTAAAATATACCATAAAGATGCAATAGGCAAAATCCAGGCTGAGACACTCACGAGAAAGACTTAATTTCTTTAACAGACAAATTGCAAAGGGGGAAAAAACAGGTTGGGAGGCCCTAGAGAGTAAAATAGAATTAAAATAGATTTATGAAACATGTCGAAGAATCCCAAACATTTTTCTAGGATCCTGATATTTTAAAAACTGTTAAACTATGAAATTTATGACATAACTGAGGATTTGAATACTGACTCAAAAGAATTTGATGATGTTTTAAAATATTACTACATTTTTAAGTACAATACTACTGTTGTGACTATGTTTTCCAAAAAGGAGTGTGTACACATAGAGATAGACATACACATATATACATATTCATATGCATGTACTACACATACCCAGTAAAATAGTTATGGATGAAGATATCGAGATATCTGAGATTTGCTTAAAGCGAACACAGGAAGATAAGAGTGGATGGGGGTGTAGACACAGGGGGAAAAAGACTATGGTGTAGAGAATGGGTTGGTGGGGACAAGAACACAGACAAGGAGACTATTTGGAGCCTACTGTTGTGTCCAGGTGAGAGGTGATGGTGACCCTGACTTAGGCAATGAAGCAAAGTGGAAGAATTTGAAATATATTTGGGAGATGGCCTGGAAGAAGCAAAGGTGACTTCTCAGTTTCCAGTTTGAATAACTGAGTAGAAGCAGTGTCACTTTCCAAGATGGAAAAAACCTGAAATGAGTGTTGGGAAGGGCAGGTTGGTGGGGAATGAAGTTCTGTTGACAGTTTTTACCTTTGGACTTTAAGATTTCTATGAGAGACCCATGAATACATTGAGTAAATAATTGCCAAGGAGAGATGATATACTTTGGGATGAAATTATGTCAATGAAAAGACAATTTTAAATCTAGAGAAATTAATAAGCTTAGTCAGGTAGAGATTCTAAAGGCAAACATTTACTGAGCCCCAAACAGATTTACAGTCTAGATGGAAGAGACAAGCCTGTGGTAAATGCTGTGATGAAATACGGACAGAGCAGTGTTGTGTGGTGGTGGGAGGTGGGATCCCTCTCATTCTGGTTCCCTAACCAGTTACAGGGGGAAGGACTATGAGTAAAACTCAACAGATGTAAACTGAAGGTGTCTGAAATATTGTCACAATCTGGACTGCTCAACTTCCTCCAAAGGAAATCACCATTTTTATTGATAATATCATTCTTCTAGCCTTTTCTTCTCAAAGACTGAATTTAAAGGGCTTTAGGCACAGGGTAAGATGCTACGCCCAGACTTCTGGATGCCCTCAGTTTCAGGAACAGGCGAGGCCTGAAGCTGCTGGTCAGAGCAGCCACGAACAAATGAGGCTCCAACTTTCCCTGGTAGGAGGGCACTGGAAGAGCCAAGGAGGCTAAGGGGAGAAGGCGGCCCCAGAGTACATTATGGCTGGCTCGCAATTCCTGTTTATGCAACCCTCTCATGCCCTTCAAGTTTTCTCCCACCGTGAATGCACTGGCTGAGTAAACCCTAGTTTATAGGCCCGGCTGATTCCAATCTCTTATTGTCATGTCCTGATGCTTTATGGTGTGTTGAGAAGACCCCTGGCAAAAAAGACTGTGTTTAAATGCCTTTTATTATTTTCTTGTTTGTGATGTATCAGGCCAGAGGATGTGTGTAACCTGATCAACCTAGTAAAAAGTTGTAATCCCTTCTATTTTTATGGCCTTCCAGGAAAAATTCTATTTAGGGAAAAAGTAATGACCTTCAGAACTGATTTTCAAACATCCTAACAACATGTTACCAAAAATGGGGCCCTGCCCTGTCAGGGATCTCAACTCCTCTAAAAGAGTTCCTGATGGTTTGTGTGTGGCAAGTGTGTGTTTGAGCACCTGGGAAGCAGAGGCTTGGGCAGTGGAGGGCGGAGGGGTCACTGAATGTGGGCGTGTCTGCGTGTGGGAGGATGGAGGAAAAGACATAGGGGTTAAGGGCATTCCCATATGCAGTTAGGATGTCATTTTCCAGGGCCTTGAGCCCACTGAACCTAAAGGCCTTGCTTGCTACCAGATCTCTCAAAATAGTAATGACAGCGAAACTCCCAATCTCCTTTGGTTCTCACAACAAGCCTGTGAAGTGCATTTACCACATATTACAACCCCCACCTTACAGATAGGGGAACTAAAGCTGAGAAAAGCTAAGGGACTTGCCCAGGGCCATACAGCTCAGTGAGCAGCAGCTTTGAACTAGTTGCTTGTAACCTCCGCATCTACTTTGGTTCCTATCCTGTACCTGAGCCAAGCTAGCTTCTGCATAGATGTTTGCTCCCAGATCTAAATGTCCCCATTCAAGAGCCTGGGAACAAAAGGAGAGGAGATTTGAGAGTAAAATACAGATTTGCAACATCCTTCTGCTTAGAGCATCTCAGCTTGCTTCCACCCCACTCCCATGAGAGTTGGGATACACCTAGGATCACTTCACCAGCGTAGGCACGCAACCATCTGTAACACCACTTCTTTCTCTCTCCCGAAGGAGAAGCACAGCAGAATCTGGGTAAGAGTGGTATTAAGAGCAATATTTAAATGTCCAATTTATTTTCACAGAAGTCATTCAAAACATTCCACTATTGGTAATAACAAATTATTAGTAGCACAAATTACTTGCACGAGAGTATCAAACTGTCACCAGAAGTAATACCTGTTATTCCATCCTTGTGATGACCGCATTCTTTTTCACACCTACCCACCGTGGCCTATTCACAACCCCCACACTCACCTTCATCTACCAACCTCTCAGCACCTCATGCGGGTAAACGGCATGGGATTTGGAGTGAGACGTACCTGGATTTGCATCCTGGTTCTGACACTCACTAACTGCGTGACCTGGCCAGGTGACTAAGTTTTTCTAAGACTCAGTTTTCTCATATTAAGTAAAAGGGAGATAATAAGAGTATCTGCCTCATGTGCCATTGTGAAAATTAAATGGAGATGATAGATGATAGACAGATAGATAGATAGATGATAGATAATAGGTAGATAGGTAGATAGATAGAAAGAATGCAAGTTTCACGAAGTCTAGCACACATTAACTACTGAATAAATCTTAACTATATTTTTATTATGCTATTCTATATCTATCTAATCCACTTCCTTCACTCTCCTTTTCTGTCAGGTTTTTGTAGTACTATGTTTACTATGGGGAGTAGCTTATGTTCTGAACTCTCTGGTAAAGAAAATAGCAAGATATAAACAGAATTAGAATGGAAACCTAATCAAATTAAGCAATATTTATATAATTTACCCAGCAATCCAGCCATTCTAAATTAGCCGCGTTTATCTTATCAAAAGATGTATTAGTAATAGGGATGGATTATGAGTTCAGTCATCAGTCTTCATTGCATTGTTAAAGGACTAGCTTCCCTCTGCATTGCAAAGACCACTTACCCACTTGGCCATCCACCAGCTCAGTTTCCTAGGCTTTGGGAAGGACTTCCTAGATGCAAAGACCAGGCTACAGTTTCCTCCCTACTCACCTGCATCAGCACTCCAGGTCTTGTCCCAAACACTTGATGAGAAACTGTCCAAGCCAAGAGAAGCTGCCCCAGCGATCAAGATTGCTTCAAGAACACTAATAGAGGTTGGACCACACGTCTGCTTTCAGATCATCCCAAGAGAGGAAAGAGCCCTATTCCCATGGAGCAGGCTCTGCACAGATGCGTGTCAGAGGAACCACAATGGGAAATGGCTCACACACTGTGAATCCCATCACCGTAAGAGCCAGGTATGTCCACAAGAGATGAATTAGTGATGGACAAGGCAAAAGACCAGTGAAAAGTGAGATATTCTCAGGATCTCAACATCAGGGAGTCATCAAAGGTTTCACCAGATTCTGCCAGAGGAGTTAGCTGTAGTCATTCTGTTAGCTGTCAGAGCCATTTCTTAATCCTCAGTCTGACACAGATCTTCACTGTTCACTGAGAATCTACAATGGTACCATATTGTTGTACAAGGGATTCTCCACATCAAAAATGTATTCCACATCAAAAATGGAGTTACGGCCCCCAGCCCCAGGGCAGCTCTCCCAGCGCTTCACTCTCCTCCTTGGCTGACTCTCCAGCCCTGTTCTGCACTAATCACTCCAGACTTTCTCCGCCCTCCTTAAGCCCTTGCACAGAATCTCATGCCACACTTTCCCACCCCCACTTCCAAATGCACAGACCGGCTTGCCTCCTATTGGGAGGTTTTGGGAAGCCTGAAACTTATACAATTTGGAAAGAGGGATTCCTTAAGAGAAGGAACATAAAATTATAAATATTATATTTTGTATTCATAAGAAATAACACAAAGCACAAATTTTAAAAGCTGGAAAATAATGCTATGTCATAATATACAGAAATATTATACAACTTTCTAAGTAATTATTTGCCTAGTATACCACTATAATTTTTTTCCTATAATGTTTTGCCTACATACTCTTTAATCATCTCTTCACAGGACAATGGCTTATAATATTGTTTTCTATAGAGAGAACAGAAAGATAATTCAGTCTCTCCCTTAGCACAATGGATCAAAATTTGTGGTGGTTCCATATTGATATTTTAGAAAACTTTCTTTCAATTTCCCAATTTTGTTATTGGTTATGTCACAGAAATTTTCAGGATCATTGTCAAATTTAGGAAAACCTCCATTAAGTTTCTTTCATATATAAGATATGATATGGAAGAAATTCTTACAGATTAGCTTATGAATCCTTATTTTTCAAACTTTGTTTCTCCTCCATTATCCCCACACTTCTGATGTTAAGCACTGTAGAAAATATTTGTGTGGGGTTATGACCTTTGGCCAGTCAGTACCTCCAGGTTAAGTCAGCTCCGGGCAGTAGAATATTCCTGGAAGGCCAAGTTTATTAGAAATGACTCAGCTATACACAGAAGTGACTGATAACAAAATAAACATGACTCACTAAACTCAAGTGAAATATGCCCCCAACACAACTGTCCCTTAGCCACATCTCAAAAATGCCCTCACTACTGCATGGCAATCCACAAGAGGGGACAGTATGACAACAAGGACACTGAAGTAAAAAGAGACGGCGATCTCAACCAACTGCAGCTGAAATATCCTGCTTTTGCAAGTTTTATAAAAACACGTGATCCCCTTGCTAGGAATGAGAGTGGCCCATGAAAGCAAGGGGTTCTGAAGCTTTGAACTCTGTCTGTATGTCTGTGTGTCTGTAATTCAGAAGGCTTGATGTACCTCTCTTTGTGAGTGTATAATGTTTTCCTATCTCTCAAGGGTATTAATAAATGAGATCATGGAATCTTTTAAATTAAAGGAGCTCAGTTCTGATTACTTTACACAAAAGATAAATAAGGCCAGGAGCTTTAGGCTATTTGAGGGACCTCAAGAAAAGAGAATTTACATTAATTTACAGATCTCACAGGTGAAATCTGGAGAGCACAGACAGATACAGCACCCTTTTACTTTTAAGCTACTTGTGTCTTTATAGTTCATGGGCATTACTTGAGGCAGCATGTAACAGAGTTTTTCTTTTTTATTCAATTTGGCCATCTCTATCTTTTAATTGGGGTAATTAGAACATTTACATTATTGTTAGTATTGGTATGATTGGGCTTAAGTTTGTCCTTTTGCTATTCATTTTCTATTTGTTCCTTTTTCCTCATAGATAGATAGATAGATAGATAGATAGATAGATAGATAGATAGATAGACAGACAGACAGACAGATAGATAGATAGATAGATGGATGATAGGCACATACAGACAGAGGGAGAGCTATTTATCTTAGAAAATGGACTCACAAGAATATGGGAGTATACAAGTCAGCAATCTGTTGGGCAGACCAGCAGGCTAAGGATTCAGGCAACGGTGGATATCACAGCCTTGAGTTGGAATTCATAGGGCATGCCAGCAGGCTAGCAACTCAGACAGGACTTCTGTTACAGTGTTGTGGTAGAATTCCTTCTTCTCCAGGAAACCTCAGTTTTTGCTCTTAAGGTGTTCAACTGATTAGCTGAAGCCTGCACATATTATGGGGGGAAATCTGCTCTACTTCAAGTCAACTGATTACAAATCTTAATTACATATATAAAATACCTTCCCAGTAACATCTAGACTAGTGTTTGACCGAACATCTGAGCACTATAGACTAGTCAAGCTGACACATAAAATTAATCACACAAGTAGAAACAAATATACCACACTAACATAAGTCAAGATAAAGTTAGAATGGCTATGTTAATATAGGACAAAGTAGATTTCAGAGCAAAGGATACTGTCAGGATAAAGGACATTGGGTAACTATAAAGATGTCAGTTTGTTAATAGTGCATAGTAATCTAAATATGTACATCCTACTAACAGAGCTTCAAAATATGCTAAGCAAAAACTGAAAGGACTGCAAAGACAAATATATGAATTCACAAGTATGGTCAGATATTTCAATACCCATTTCTCAATTGGAAAAACAGGTAAAAAGAAAATCAGTAAGGATATAGATTTGAACAACACTATCAACCAAATTGAGCTAATTGGCATTTATAGAACACCTCACCCCCCCAAAACAGCAAAATACATATTATATTCAATTATACACATAACACTCACCAAAAAAGACCATGTGTGGGGACATGAAGTAAGTCTCAATAAATTTAAAGTGATTCAAGTCATACAAAATAGTGTTTTGTAACCATGTGGAATCAAAACAGAAATCAATAACAGAAAGTTATCTGGAAAATCCTCAAATGCTTGAAAACTAAAAACATTTATAAATAACCCATGAGTCACAGTAAAAAATCAAAAAGGACAATAAGAGTATTTTGAACAAAA
The DNA here is from genome assembly GCA_004026765.1 of Micronycteris hirsuta. Lineage (NCBI taxonomy): Eukaryota > Metazoa > Chordata > Mammalia > Chiroptera > Phyllostomidae > Micronycteris > Micronycteris hirsuta. The sequence continues at coordinate 12,315 of PVJI01011888.1, read as the reverse complement.
TGAAAATTAAAACCCCAAATATCAGAATTTGAGAGATGCTGTTAACACAGTATTTAGGGGAATTTTCATAGTATTAAATCTCTATACTAGAATAAAGAAAGTTCTCAGATCAATGACCTCAGCTTCCAGCACAAGAAATGAGAAAAAGAAGAACAAGTTAAACAATCAGAAGTAATGAAATAAAGATCAAATCAGAAATCAAAGGAACAGAAAACAGAACTAATAAATTAACAAAACCAAACCTAGTTCTTAGAGAAGTTCAATAAAACTGAGAAACCTCTAGTTGTACTAATTAGGAGAGAAGAGGGAAGCCACCAATTACTAATTGCAGGAATGAAAGATGTGACACCACCGCAGATTCTATAGAATTAAAAGGACTAAGAGTAAATATTATGAACATTTTTTCAAAAAATTCAGTGAGGCTGGCATACCAAAATCAGACAATCACAAGAAAGGAAAGCTATAGATCAATATCTTTCATAGACATATATGTAAAAATTCTAAACAAAACTTAATAAATGCAATCCAGCAACATACAAGAATGGTAATGGACCATGACCAAGTGCAGCTTCTTCCAGGAAAGAAACGGATTCAAAAGTCAATTAAAATAGTTCATCATACTAACAATCTAAAAAAGAAAAATGATGGGAGGGGATAATGGGGGAAGGGGGAGTTTCAGGTACTACTTACTATATAGGACACATGGACAAAACCAAGGCAGGGTGGAAGCAAGGGAGAGAGGTGGGGATGGCTGGGGAGGGTGGGGGGGGGGGGGGGGGGGGGGGGGGGGGGGGGGGGGGGGGGGGGGGGGGGGGGGGGGGGGGGGGGGGGCGAGGGAGAGGTAAATACAGACAACTGCAATTGAACAACAATAAAATAATTAAAAAAGAAAAAAGAAAAATGGCATGATCATCACAATTGACCCCCAAAAACTTTTGACAAAACATCAATTCCTATTTAAAAAAAAAACTCTCAGCAAACTGGAATAAGAAGGAAATTTCCTCAATTATTAAAGGGCATCTACCAAAAAACCTGCCGCTAATGGCATACTTAGTGGTGGGAGACTGAACGTAAGCTCCAGAATATAAGGAACAGGACAAGGCCATCTGCTGTCACAGATTTTATTCAACATGGTGCTGGAGTTTCTAGCCAGTGGAACCAGGCAAGGAAGAAATTAAAGATACACAGATAAGCTAGCGAGAAGAAAGACCATCTTTATTTGACACAATGTTATCATATCTATAGAAAATCCAATCAAATCTACAAAAAAAGCTATTAAAACTAATAGGTTAGTTTAGCAAGGTTGCAGTATACAAGAGCAATAAACAAAAATGAACTGAATTTCTATACACTAGCAACAAACAATTAAAATTTAAATTTAACCCTGGCTGATGTGGCTCAGTAGATTGAGTGCCAGCCTGCGAACCAAAGGGTTGCTGGTTCAATTCCCAATCAGGGCACATGCCTGGGTTTCGGGCCAGGTCCCCAGTGGGGTGTGCATAAGAGGTAACTATACATTGATGTTTCTCTCCCTCTTTCTCCCTCCCTTCCCCCTTCTCTAAAAATAATAAATAAATTCTTAAAATAAACAAGAAAGAGTTTTAAAAAACCAAACAAATAACATTTAAATTTAAAAATAATTCCATCAAAATACATGAGACACTTAAAAAATAAATCTGAACAAAGATGTGAAAGACTCACACACTATAAAATAAAGAACAGAGCTGAGAGAAATTAAAGAAGACCCAAATAAATGGAGAAATACACTCTGTTTCTGATTTACACCATTCAATATTGTTAAGATGTCAAGTCTTCCCAGTCCCCAGCATGCATTTTTGTAAAAATTGACAAGCTCAGACTTCTAGTCAAGATAGAGGCATAAGTAAATGAGGTATTTGCCTCCTCCCACAACTAAACTAACTTACAACTAAACTACAAAACAACCATCACTCAGAACTGCCTGAATCTGACTAAACAGAAGTCCTGCAACAAGGGAATTAAAGAAGCAGCCACACGTAGACTGGGGATGAGGAGGCAGAATGGGCTGGTCCCACACCCACATGTGGCGGATGTAAACTGAGAGGGAGATCTTGGTTGCAGAAGTCCCCCTTGTGCAGAGAGGGGTCCCAGCCTAGGGTTCCAGTGCCAGGAAGAGAAGTCCCCATAATTTCTGGCTGCAAAAAAACAGTGGGGATTGAGACTAAGTGAGATGCAGGACTTCTGGAGTCCCAGGCAGTTCCTCTTTAAGGAGTTCTTCACCACCAAACCAGCATTATATGAAATGTTAATACTGGTTGGGTATTTCAAACATGAAAATTTCATGTTAATTAAATGTTATTTAAGGAGAAGAAGAAGAAAAGATCCAAAATCTGAACAATAAAATGGCAATAAATACATATTTATCAACAATTAAATCTAAAAAACAAAATGAATGAAGAAGTAGAACAGAAATAGACTCATAGACACAGAGAACATTCTGACGATTGCCAGATGGGAGGGGGGTTGGGAGAACAGGTAAATAAGGTGAAAGAATAGAGAAGTACAGATTGGTAGTTACAAAATAGTCACAGAGACAGGAAGTACAGCACAGGAAATATAGTCAACAATGTTCTAATAACTATGAACGGTGCGAGATTTATCGGGATGATCACTTAGTCAGCTATGTAATGTCTAATCAATGGAGTGTACACCTAAAACTAATATAATGTATGTCAACTATAATTGAAGAATAAAAATAATTTTAAATGGAAAAAAGTAAAATACAATTACTCAATTCAAAATTTAAGAAAATAAAATTGACAAGCTGATACTAAAATTCATGTGAAAACCCAAAGAACCTAGAGTAGCTAAAACAACTTTGAAAAAGAAGAACAAAGTGGGGGCGGGGGATAGTACTACCTGATTTTAAGATTTGGTAAAAAGCTACAATAATTAAGAAAGTGTGGCAGTGGAAGAGAAGGATTCAAGGAAAAGGTAAAGTAAACAAAGTTAGAGCTCCTCTAAATAAAACTAAAGATGAAATGTTAAATATTTGCCATTTGAGTTTAGTTTCCAGCCCTGTGGTACCAGCGAAGGTCAGAGAAACCCTTTTTGTAATGTGCATTAAAAAAACACTGTAATGTATATAATGCAAAGCTGAACTGAAAGTAGGGTGAAAGAATACTGAAAAAGCAAAAATAATATGGTGAAGGAGCTCTTAAATTTTGCTTATCTTGCAAAGAAAAAAAAAACCTGTAAAAGCCTTCCAATTCTAGCCCAGAAATAAAAAGTTTCTAAGTCATCATCCTTAATCTTTTTTTAAAAAGATTTTATTTACTTATTTTTACAGAAAGGGAGGGAGAGAAAAATCAATGTGTGATTGCCTCTTACACACTCCCAATGGAGGACCTGTCCCGCAACCCAGGCATGTGCCCTGACTGGGAGTTGAACCAGTGCCCCTTTGATTTGCAGGCCAGTGCTCAATCCACTGAGCCACACCAGCCAGGGCAATTACCCTTCTCTTTAAGGAAGTCTTTCAAGGGGAAAATTTTAAACTAGGAGTGAATTCATGGAGGTAGTATTAATTGTCATATCTTGCTCTCACCCAAGAGACTTTCATAAATACAACCAAGTTATAGCAACCCAAAAAGAGATCATGCAAATTAACATTATATCTTAGTTTGGGCTGCTATAACAAGAATAACATAAACTGGGTAGCTTTAAAAAGAAATATTTGTTTCTCACAGTTCTGGAGGCTGGGAACTCCAAGACCAAGTTAACAGCAGATCTGGTGTCTGGTGATGCCCTGCTTTCTTGTTTGCAGATGGCGGGCTGTCTTCTTGTTACGTTCTCATCTAGTGGAGAGCAAAGAGGAAGGAGCTCTCAAGTCTCTTCTTATAAGGACACCAATCCCATTTATGAGGGCTCCACCCTCATGACTTCATGAACTCCCAAAGGCCCCCATCTCCTAATGTCATTACATTGGGAGTTAGGATTTCAACATTTGAACGGAGGGGAGGACATACCATATTTTACTGTGTAAAATGTGCACTTTTTTGCCCAAATTTTTGAAAGAAAAATAAGGATGTGCATTATACATGGGTAGTACTCATTCTGTACCTATATAAATGTTTCTAACTCTTTTATTTATGCCTATGCATTAAAAGTGTAACTCTGGAGAGCAATAATATCTGTATACAAGATAATATCCTGGAATATGATCATCGGTTTTGTTTGTAAATATAAATAAATAATTGAATTAAAAAATTAAAATGAAAGTGTTTTTGTCCTGAAAGTTTGGGCCAAAAATGTGGGTGCGCACTATGCATGGGAGCGCATTATACACAGCAAAATACGGTAAATATTCAGTCCATACCACATGATCTTTCTGGTACTCTTCTGCAATTCCCTAGCTGCATTGAATCTACTCAATAGGCATTTATAGAAATGCTGCTACTCCCATTGGTACGTCATTGAAATAAAACCTTTGTGCTTAAGCTTTAAGCTGTACCTGTCAAGAAGAGGCTTCTGGAAAGATGAGGGAATAGGAAGCCACCTCATTCAGTGTACAATTCATTGATTTTTAGCATTATTAAAGTTGTGCATCCATTACCTTAAACTATTATTTTAACATTTCACTACACTGAAGAAGAAACCTTACACTTACTAACAATTACACCCTAACCCCTGACCCTTCAACCCACACCCTTACTTCTTAGGAAACCACTAATCTTTTTTCCACCTCTACAGACTTGTCTGTTCTGAACATTTCATTCATATAAATTGTGTCATACTACATGTGGCCTGTTGTGACTGGCTTCTTTCACTAAGCATAATGATTTGAGGTTCAAACAAGTTGTAGCAGGTATCAGTAGTTTGTTCCTTCTATGACCAGTTGATATCCTAGTATATGGTTATATGATGCTTTGTTTATTCATTCATCTGTTAATAGATATTTGTGTGCACTCCATATTTTGAGTATTATGAGCGAAGCTACTGTGAACATTCATGTACAAGTTTTTGCGTGGATGTGTTCTCATTCTCTTGGGTAGATAGGTACCTAGGAGAGAAATTCCCAAGTCACATGGTATCTCCAGGTTTAACATTTTGAAGAACTGCAAACTGCTCCACCAAAATGACTGCACTATTTTACATCCCACTAACAGTGAAGGAAAGTTCAAATTTTTCATCATCCTTTCTTGTTTTTATCTGTCTTCTTGATTACAGACATTCTAGTGGGTATCTCACTGTGGTTTTGATTTTCATTTCCCTAATAGGTAAAGATGTTGAGCATCTTTTCATGTGCTTATCAGTTATTTGTATACGCTCTTTTGAAGAGTATTCAAACTATTTGTCCATTTTTAATTGGGTTATAAGACTTTTATTGTTGGGTTGCAAGAATTATTTATATATTGTGGATACCAGTTCCTTATCAGATACATGTTTTCTCCTATCCTATAAGTTGTCTTTTCACATTTTTGAGGGTGTCTTTTGAAGCACAAAAGTTCTTCATTTTAAGTTCTTCATTGATAAGTCCAACTTATCAATCTTCTCTTTTATCATTTGTGTTTTTGGTGTCTTATCTAAGAAATCCTTGCCTAACCCTAGGTCATGAAGATTTCTGCCTGTGTTTTATTCTAAGAGTTTTACAGTTTTAACTTTTATATTTTGACCTGTCAATCACTTTGAGTTAATTCTTGTGGATGGTGTAAGGTAGGGATACAAATTCAGACTATACTTTGCACATATCTATTTTCTCCAACACCATTTGTTGAAAGACTATTATTTCCCCCATTGAATTGTTTTGGACCCTTTTTGAAAAATCAATTGACTATAAAAGTTAGGGTTTACCTTTGGACTTTAAATTCTATTCCACTGATCTGCAATTCTAACTTTATGAAAGTACCACACTGTCTTTATGATGATAGCTTTGTAGTAATTTTTAAAATTGCAAGTTTGAATCCTACGATTGTTTTGTTCTTTTCCAGATTGTTTTAACTACTCTAGGTCACCTGTATTTCCACATGAATTTTAGGATCAGCTTACCAATTTCCAGAATTTTGATAGAGATTATATCGAATGTATAGATCGACCTAGAGAGCACTGCCATTTTAACACAATCCATGAACATGAAATGTCTCTTCTTTCATTTACATCTTATTTCATTTCTTTCCACAATGTTTTGTAATCCTCAATATACACCTTACACTTTTAAAATTATTCCTATTTATACTTTTTGATACCATTATAAAATTTTTTTAAATTTCATTTTCAGATTATTTGTGGCTAATCTATGAAATGTAGTTCATTCTTCATGTTGATCTTGTATTCCGCAACGTTGCCAATTGTTTGTTAGGTCTTTTGTGGGTTCCTAGGGATTTTCCGTAAACAATGTTCTGAGGCAATAAAAGTCTGCCATATTGAACAGTCTGAAATTTTAAAACCATATGAAGCCACAAAACCTGAGATATGTCTGATTTATATTTGTTGCAATAAGAACTAAGCTTATTTCTGAGTGATGCTAACACCTTTGTGCACACTGCAAGACCATCCATGCTTCTATGTCCATTCAGACTGGAAAGAGAACCCTACGGCACCCATCACTCAACTTAAACATGGATAACAGAGGAAAGTCCTTTATGGAATGTTTTAATAATGTGTCTAGACCTGGGCCTACACCTTTAAGTGAATGAAAGTTAAAACAGATTGAATTCACACCAAGTTCAAATTCTGAATAAAAGTTACAAAATCCAAAATTGTCCTTCTTTTTACCCTTTTCTCAGACTCTTCCTTATTGACCTTCATTTTTTGTCTTAAAGGAAAGATTATTTATTTTTGGTTTTGTTTAGCTAGGGAAAAAAAGTTGATGGCAGTTTGGATCCAGCCCTGGTACTCTGAGATAGGCGAGCTTGCTCTGCTCTCTGAGCTTAAAGAACCTTTTAAAGAAAAAAAATTATAAAATAATGCAGTATCGTAACTGCACCCAATGAGACCTCCTTACTTGTGAAGATTGGGTCATTCGCCTCAGAGAACATTGCATACTGTACTCTTCTTGCTTCCTTTGGAATTTTAGAACTAAGGACCACTTCAGAATCAGGTTTATAGATCATTAATGCGGCTCCACTTGTTCGGTTGCAAAAATTACCCTCAATGTTTGGTTATCTAATTCTCTGGGTAAAGTGTGGCTGTCTTTGAAGCACCAGTTTTATGAGGACACACCGTACTTATTGATGCTATGGGGTCCTTTGCATCTTTTCCCAGCTGGCAAACTCTGTATACTGATATCCTAGGGATGAGACAATGACAGGGAGAGATCACATCTCAATATTTACACGGAAAATAAATCCTTTCAATTAGTACTTGCCCCAGGCCAGGATGCCGTTTGGGGGCTGGGTGAGGGCGGTGGAGAATCAGGTAAATGTGATGAAGAGACAAAAGGTTTAACTTCTGTTAATCACATCTGGGCTCTAACACTGCTGTCACTAACTATGTTGCTTTGCAATTTTCTCATCTGTAAAATGGGACTATATGCATCTTGCTGAGTTGTGAGAATTGAGTTAGTGATATAAAGCATGTGGCAAGTAACAGAAGGTGATTATTACTGTAAGCTCGTTTAAAACCCTCCCCCAAAAGACAGACTAAAGTTTAAAGACAAAATAAAAACTCAGAGCCAGAGCAGAAGCCTCCCCCACTTTGGAACGGGACCTTTCCTTTCCTTTGGTGCTGAAGCCACAGACCACTGACACAGTACAGGATGGCCGGAGGGTGTGAGGGGAAGCCTGACTGTTGTGGAGTCTGCCTGAACCGGGTCAGAGTCCTGCCTCGGGTCGTTCAGGAGACTGTGGAAACACCAGCTCCAGGCTCCTCACAGAGCCTGCCACCTCACCTCCCACTCTCTCACTGCTGACGACTCAACCCTAGAAGCTGGCTTGGCCAGAGCACAGAGGCCACAGCCTAGTGGAAACATCACCCAGGGCGTAGGGCGGTGGGGAAAAAGCGAGACAGGTCACTTTCCTCGCCAACCCTCCCCAAACCTGTACATCGAAAGGAGGGAAACTTTCTCATTCAGACTCCAAAAGAGGGCAGAGGAGCAGAAGCAGCCAAGAAGGGGAGACCGGAATTGGTTTCCACTCTGCAGCAAACTACCTGCCTGCCTGCACCCTAAACTGTCAGCACCGGTTATCTATCCTCTGAGAAAGAGGGAATAACCTGGGCGTGGCACTCTTTCACAGACGCCTTCTCTCACTCCTCTCCACCTTCTGCTGGTGAGGTAGGTGGTGCGGCCCCCTCACAGAGAACCTGGGACTCAGAGAGACTGGCAATCTGTCCATCTCTAATCAACCAATCAGAAAGAGACTGGGACACAGGTCTGTGTGACATCTTCCAGACCAGCTTGCACAGAGCACTGCATTGGGTACATAGAGCGTTTCTGGTTTTGTGAGTTTGGGTTTTGTTGGTTGATTTTTCTTTGGTTTGTTCTCCCACGAACAGTTAACTTAAGCCACTAGGATGAAATCCAATCCACTTCTTTCTAAAGACTTTGGATAAGATACTTTAATTGACCTTAATATTAAATCTTTCCTGGAAAGTCTCAGGTTGTCAATAATCATTTCTGTATCACTGTAAGAAATTTAAAGAGTATAAGAGAGTAGAAATTCTACTCCTATGGGGTTCTTTTTCACAAGTGCCTGTGGTTTCTCTGAAATAATTGACTACTTCATCCTTTTTGTGTATTCAAACCTAAGAACTGAGATGTTTTCAGAAATTATCATCAGGACTTTTCAGGCAGGGGCAGCAGAAAAGGCTGAACAGCATCCCAAAGAGTCTGCCCCAAGAACCCCCGCTTAAAAACCTCACATATGTTTCTATATGATTCACTTTTTTCCTACCCTTATTCTATAAAATTTTTTTTACTCACTTTATGCCATATATCAGAGGATAAATTACTACAACTCTTTAAAAGCTCTCAGCATTTCATGTGGTCTGAATTACACAAATAGAAGATGCAGATTCCGAGCAAACACTGTTGGCTTGGTTGAGCTAGCTGAAGGGTTACCATGCAAGGACTATCATCTGCTAAGAATATCAATTTCATTAGGGTTTGGTTTTGTGCTTTTTCTTTTTTATTTTTGACAACATATTGCTCCACCATAAATAATGAGGCATTAACTAGCATAGTCCCACAGGCTCGTTTGTTCTTTATCCCAATGGGCATGTTCTTGAGCCCTGGAAAGATGAATCAACATTCACAGAAAAAGACAGCACTAAGCAAAAACACAATGCAGTCCAGCCATTCCCTTCTGCTAATTGTTTTCCATGTGCCCATCATTCTTCTGATCACGCTGGTTTCTCTAATTCTTAAGTATCCCCTTCAAGCACTGCCCCATTGTGTTTCCGAAGTTTCTTTCCTCAATAACCTTTACTTGTACCCATTCCTTGATGTGACAGGCCTTCCCCATGCCTTCAACTATTGACTCTATAGAAGTCATATTCACCATGTCAAATCTTTATGCAGTCAGATGGAGAGAAGAACGAGAAAAATAAGAAGAGAAAGAGGGAAAGAGAAGGGGTAACTTACTCCTAAAACCTTTTTCCCAGCTTCTCCCCCATATTTCAGATCCCCATTTTCCAAACCCAAGTTGGACACACTTAGCTGAATAACCCACCTCAAACACTGAAACAGATGTTAACCACCTTTTTAAAAACTTATTGAAATATAATTGATATCAACTAAAGTGAACATACAAGTATTTCAAGTGTACATTTTGATAAATTTTGACATATGTATACACTTATGAAAAGAAACACTGCATTCAAGAGAGTAAACACAGGGATCATCGCCCATAGTTTCATGGCCCTCTGTGATCCCTTCTTCACCTGTTCTTCTCTCTGCACCTCCACTCCTCTCCGTACCTCCCTCCTCAAACAAACAAATGTCCTTTCTGTCACTATAGACTTTCCATAGAGTTTTCTATGAATAGAACCATATAGCATATACTTCTTTTAGATTGGCTTCTTTCAGTCAGCATGGATTCAGGAGGCATTTTAGTTGTTGACTGTATGTTCCTGCTTATTACCGAATAGTAATGCATTGTATAGATATACTATCATTTGTTTATCCACTTATCTGTTGATGGAAATTTGGGTTGCTTACACTTTGGGGCTATAAAGAAAGCTGTGATAGCCCGGCTGGTGTAGCTCAGTGGATTGAGCATGGGCTGGGAACCAGAGGGTCCCGGTTTGATTCCCAGTCAGGGCACATGCCTGGGCTGCGGGCCAGGTCCCCAATGAGGGCCATGTGAGAGGCAACCATACATTGCTCTTTCTCCCTCCCTTCTCCTCTCTCTGAAAATAAATAAATAAAATCTTAAAAAATAAAATAAAATAAAACCAGTTGCCAAGGTGAATTTCATATATATATATAAAAAAAAAGAAAGCTGTGATAAACATTTGTGCACAAATATTTTTGCAGACATATATTTCCTTTTATCTTGGATAAAGAAATATCTTGGAATAGAATGTCTGGCTCATGTAGTAAATGTATATTTAACATTTTAAGAAACTGCCAAACTGGTTTCCAAATGGATCATACCATTCAGTTTTGAGTATTCTTCACATATTCTGAAATCAAGTCCTTTATCAAATACATGCTTTTCAAAGATTTTCTCCCCCTCTGTGCCTTGTCCTTTCAGTTTCTTTTAGCAGTGTCCTTTGAAGGATGGAAGTATCAAATTGTGATAAAGTCTAGTTTATCAATTTGTCCTTCAGTTGTGCTTGTGGTGTCTTTTCTAAAAATTGATGTTGAGAAAATTGGACAACTGCATGCAGCAAAATGAAACTGGACCTCTATCTTACCCCACTAACAAAAATCAATGTGAGGTGGATTAAATACTTAAAACAAGACCTGAAGCCAAAAAAATTGCTAGAAACAAACACGGGGTAAGCTCCTTGACGCTGCTCTTGCAATGATTTTTTTTTGGTTGTGTAACCAAAAGCACAAGCTACAGAAGCAAAAATCAACCAGTGGGATTACATCAGGCTGAAAAGCTTCTGCACAATAAAAGAAGCAATGAGCAGAATGAAAAGACATCTACACAACTGGAGAAAATATATGCATACCACATATCGGATAAGGGTATAAAGTGGAAAGTATATAAAGAACTCATAAACTCAATAACAACATAAAAACAAATCAACTAAAATAGGCAGAATAACTGAATAGATATTTCTCCAAAGAAGACATACAAATGGCCAGCAGGTACATGAAAAGATACTCAACATCACTAATCTTCAGGGAAATGCAAATCAAAACCACACTGAGACATCACTTAACAGCAGTTAGAATGGCTATCATCAAACAGACAGAGATAACAAGAGGAGGTGAGGATGTGGAGCAAAGGGAATTTTTGTGCACGGTGGGCAGGAGTGTAAATTGGCTCAGCCAATATGAAAAACAGTGTGGAAGTTCATAAAAAAATTAAAAATAGAACTATCAGATAATCCAGCAATCCCACTTCTGGGTATACACCCAAAGGAAATGAAAACAGAATATCAAATATCTGCACTCCCAAGTTCACTGCAGCATTATTCACAGTAGCTAAGACATGGAAACAACCTGTTTCCATCAGAGGATGAAAAGATAAAGATGTGGCACTATATATATATATATATATATATATATATATATATGCCACCAAATATATAATGGAATCTTATTCATCCATGAGAAAGGAAGAAATCCCATTTGCGACATGAATGGACCTTGAAGCCATTATGCTAATGAAATAAGACAGACAGAGAATGAAAAAAAGTGTATGACTTCATTTATATGTAAAAAGTTAAAAAGCCAAACTCATAGAGAGGGTAAACTGGTGGTTCTTAGTGGCTAGGGGTGAGGGAATCGGAGAGATTTTGGTCAAAGGGTACATACTGGCAGTCAGAAGTTAAATACGTTCTAGAGATCTAATGCACAGCAATTGTAGTCAACAACACCCTATTACATACTTCAAAGCTGCTCAGGGACTGGATCTTAAATGTTCTCACCACAAAAAGAAATAATGACATGACATGATGGAGGTGTTAGCTAACACCATGGTGGTGATCATAACGCAACATATTTCAGACTAACACTGTGTATGCCTTAAGACTTACACAATGGACTTCCAGCCAAGATGGAGGCGTAAGTAGACACACTGTGACTCCTCACACAACCAAAATAGGAAAAACAACAATTTAAAAGAACAAAAACAGCCAGATCTGAGAGAAAACTGAACTGAGTGGAAGTCCAACAACCAAGGAGTTAAAGAAGACACATTCATCCAGACCAGTAAGCGGGGC
>PVJI01011887.1:0-54077 GCA_004026765.1 Micronycteris hirsuta | reverse complement strand
CAAGAGTACTGAATGAAGAGAGATCACTTCAAGAGGACATTGTACCTTTACCAAGAGATGGCAAAGCAGTTGAAACTTTCCAAAAGATTGGAAGGCAGAATACTTTATCTCTTCCCAAAGGTAATTAAAGAGAATGTTTAACTATACTTTTAGAGGCTAAGGATTTGGGAAAGGGGAAGAATGATTCCATTTGCTCTCTTCACTGAGGGTTGTTAACAGCTACCCCTAAGCAGTCCTGAAGTATGCAGGGGAGGCTGGGTCATTTGGGGGTTGATGAAGACGTCCTTGCAAAAATCCATTTTGGCCTTCCAAGTTTATCCTTTGGTGATGTCATCTTCAGAATATCTTCCGTTGAACAGTAGTCACAGGGAGGACTTGATTACCTTTTATGTTTATTTGCACAGGTCTTTGAGGGAAGTAGATGAAAATGGTATTCATTGTATGAGTGGGAATCCACCTAGGACTTTGGAACTAGGAAATAGATAAAGTGATTTGTCTAAGTCTGGCACACCTTGCAGGGTAGCTAGTGTGGTGTTCCTGCTGATTACCTACACAGTGCTTGACACAGTCCCATCTACAGAGAACGGTGAGTTTCTTGAAATGCACTGTAATCTTTGATTCAGAACTTTGGGTGAACACTTTTTCCAGTAGGACAGCTCCAAGGGATTTGGCAGCTGGTGGTCAGTGCTTTCAAAGCCTGTTTCTGTAAGCCTGGGTAATGCTATTCGGTTGGAGGTGATGATGAACAACAAAGGTGAGCTGGAAGTGCTCAGGTCGCCACTCGGTTCTTTGCGCGATAACCAAGTCTCAGATTGTGCTGAAGACTGAGCCTCAGGGTTGGGCCTCAGAATTCCTGGATCTTTTTATCTTTTGGTATGTCTTGCAGGGACTAGATAGATAAAATCTAAAAAAAACAGTACTTGGGGTCTGACTAAAGTAAATGCTGAAAGCGAGGTGGTTAGAGTAATTCTGCTTTTAAAACTGTGCAGGAAATGCTCATTTTTATTGGTTGGCATGTTAGTCTTTAAGAGCCTCATTTACATTAGTTTTTACAACCTAAAAAGGAACTTTTGGGCTTCAAAAGACTGGTTCTCTGATTCCCCGCCTGCCCCGCCTTCCCCTCCCCCCAACACAGCTTATGAAATAATTCCGTTAGCAAAAGAACAAAACTGGAATGCCAGAATAAACATTTGCCAGAGGATCTCCTTATAGCCCACCAGTCTTCCTTTTGACCTTAAATCTGCTTAGGGGTAACTGCAGTTTCTGTAACTAGGTACCTCCTAATTAAATTTTGTTGTTGTCTGTATTCCGATCTCTCTGCAAGAGTAAATCTTTTTCACTCTTTGGATGTGGATTTTTATACAGTTTTAGTTGTAAACTAATATTAAATTCCCGGTTCACTGATGTTTTTAAGACATAGGAGAAACCATTAGCATAATGCCTTTGGAAAGATAGCTTAGACATTGAACCAGGGCAATCTTAAAATTTCCTGTTAACGTGAGTGACCCTTGGAAGTAGAAGTTTCAAACTGTATTCTTTTTTGTTTTTGAAGATTTTATTTATTTTTTAGAGACGGGAAGAAAGGGAGAGAAACAGAAATGTGTGATTGCCTCTTGCACGCCCCCGACTGGGGACCTGGCTCACAACCCAGGCATGTGCCCTGACTGGGAATCAGATTGGCAACCTTCTATTCACAGGGGGGCACTCAGCCACTGAGCCACACCAACCAGGGCTCAAACTGTATTCTTGATAATGAAGCAAAATGATTTTCCAGCGGCAAATCTACTTCAAATGCTGTATCATCGTGCAGATCTGCTGAGAGGAGTCAGGTGGGCAGTGGAGGAGAGGTGCTTTGGTTCCGTCAGAGAATAAACGATGGAGCATTGGCTCTATATCTAAAATGACACATGTGGTATTTGAAAATAAAATGCCAGGTAAATGCAAAAGTGATGTTATGTAAAAAGAAATTGATGTGTCTTTTAGAATATTTAAGCAAGCTATTAATAAATAGGAAATTACTTGTAAATTAAGCTGATTAACAGGTGGATTAACTTTATTATGAAAGGATTTCTTTTTTTTTAAAATTTTTTAAAAAATATTAATTTATTTTTAGAGAGAGGGGGAGAGAGGGAGACAGAGAGGGAGAGAAACAGCAATGTATGGTTGCCTCTCACATGGCCCCCACTGGGGACCTGGCCTGCAACCCAGGCATGTGTCCTGACTGGGAATCGAACCGGGATCCTCTGGTTCCCAGCCCGCGCTCAATCCACTGAGCTACATCAGCCAGGGCTATTATGAAAGGATTTCTTAATGAATGAGCCTATAGGTTAGAGTTTCTCAATGAATGCTATTGGCATTTGGACAGTTCTCTTATTTATCCCCCATTCACTAAATGCTGATAGTGACCCTAACATTGGGGCAACCTAAAATGCTGCATTTCCAGACTCCTGGAGGAGAGAGGTAACATTTGGTTGCAAAACCCCATGTGTGCTCATCATTTATGTGTTGGACAGATAGATATCTGAGGGCGTGTTAGTGACATACACTCTCCTGGATGTTGGGAGTATGGAAGTTAAGAGTAGTTTAATAAACTAGCGTGTAAAATGTATGTCATTGCTAGCTGTGTGACCTTGGGCAAGTAATTTCATTAACTGTTTCTCTCATCTGCAAGTGGGAGTGGTGATAACATCTTTGAAGGAATTAAGTACAAAATTACCTAGCATAATTAAAGTGCTTATTACATAGTACGTATTCAGTAAGTGATTATCATCACCGGTAAGCAGAATCTCAAGCTTACTACAGTGATGACTGAGGAAAACTAACATGTTTTTAGTCTTTTACTTGATGAATGTCAGGTTAGAATACATTGTGTTAGAGATATCAGCACCTTCTAATGCAGGGGTGTCCAATTTTTGGCATCTCTGCGCCACACTGGAAGAAGAGTTGTCTTGGGCCACACGTTAAATACATTGTGACACATAATTACAAACAAATCTCAGTGCTTTAAGTAAATTTATGATTTTGTGTTGGGCTGCATTCACAATCATCCTGGGCACCCCATGCAGCCCATGGGCTGCAGTTGGACACCTTTACATAGAATCTAATGAAACACGGTATTGTGGTCCAGTCACTATTCTAAAATACCAATCTGAAAGAAAAGGGAAGTAATATTTTGGGAGCCATGAGTGTAGATTCAGGGAATCCCGTGGCACGGAAGGAATTGGTCGCTCCTTGGGCGGCTGCTGAGTTGCCTGTGACGGAGAGGAAGGCTCTGGGAACTCAGAAGGTTCTGATGATTACTTTCAGTAATAAGTATACAGTGCCCACCAACTTATCCAGCTTTACTAGAAATTATAAGAAATTTTCTGACATTTAATTCTGTCCTCCATAAATTAAATAAAATTGTGCATTTCTTAAGCAATGAAAGAGCTTCTCTAGATGTTGTTTTGCCCCGTACTTGATTTTGTCTATCATACTGCTTTTCACTTTTTTTAGGTTTGTAATCTTCCATAGACAACATCCAGTAAGTCAGTTGATATATTTAAGGTTTCCAAACTCCGTAGAACAAAAGTCATTTCTGTATTTTAGGGCTAACAATAGTGTGTGATTCTTGATAATGATACGACATTTAGCCATCTTATTAAAAAATATTTCCCATTTCTTGTAACATTCATTATATAATTACTATAATCACAGAAATGCCTGTTTTAGAACAGTGGTTCTAAAACCTGACATCATCTGAATTACCTGAGATACTTAACAAGAAAATAGAAAAAAAAAGAACCTTGGGACTCACCCAGTATAGATTCGTGGTATTTAGGAGCAGACGAAGATCCTAGATATCATGAGCCGATTTCATTTTACAAATGAAATTTATGCAGCCAGTGATATGCAGAACCGAGATTAGACTCCAAGTCTTCCGATTCTCAGTGCAGCGCTCTAGCCGCTACAGTCTGCTCCCTGAAGTCGGCATTTGGGTTTTCTCTGGCTGTAATTCCCTGTGAGATGCAAAGGCTGGTGCCAGCCTTGATCTCATGCTGCTGACATAGCTGCTGCTAACCAGCCTTGCCCTTCTGTTTTGTATTATCACCAGACTTCTTTCTACCATGCCACTTAATGAGTGATTTCTGAGCTTTTCAGTCTTTTCCAGTGTGAGGATACTACCCTACCCTTTTTATTTTAAGTGGGTATTTTGTGGAGTTGTTTTTTTTTGTGTGTGCTTACATGTAGTAATTTATTATTTAAAAACTAAGAAACAAATATACAGAAAGAATGTAAACAAACATAATCCACTCCCAGGAGATAATCCTTAACAGTCTTTTAAAAAGTTATTTAATGTTAATACCTATACATATCCTTGTTTCCTTTCTTAAAGTTGGAAAAAACTGGGCCAAAGTGTGGGCACATATTATGGCTCATTTTAAATTTTTAAAAAAGATTTTATTTATTTATTTTTAGAGATAGGGGAAGGGAGAGAGACATTGATGTGTAAGAGATAGACCAATCGGTTGCCTCTTGCACGCCCCGACCTGGGGACCTGGCCTGCAACCCAGGTATGTGCCCTGACTGGGAATCAAACCAGCGACCCCCACTTCTGCCAGTTCGCAGGCTGGCACTCAGTCCACTGAGCCATACCAGCCAGACCTATGGCTCTTGATAAATATTGACAAACTGCCTGTCAGAAATTGTCCCCCCACCTCGTTTTAATCACAACACTTTTTTAGGCTCTCATGTGATAAAATTTTAGATTAAGGACATATTAATGATGGCAAATTATATCTTTATTAATGCTTTAAAGTGAATTTGTATTTTATCACGATAGCTTGCCATATATCTGCAAATCAATGACACATGCACATGTAGGACATTTATTCAAGCTGCATCTATTCTTTTTATTTTTAATGAGAGTGAACGTTATTTTCTTCTTATTACCAGAGCAGTATATGCTCATTGTTGTGTCTTGTTCTTCACACAGTATTGCTACATTCTTTCAGCCTAGACTTGTTACATTTTTCATGTTCTGTTGTCGTTACTCCTGTTTTCTATTAAACGTTAAAATATGGGGATGAAAGGGACTGGGATGTTGTGGCTGAATCACAACACAGAAACGAACAGTAGTTTGATAGCAAAACCAAAAACGAGTAGTTTGTACAACAAAACTAGGTAAGACTTTAATGTCTGGCTGTGATGGAATGGTAACATATTTGCTTTCCCACCATAAAAAAATAGAAAACTGAACAAAATATGTGAAAAAACTGCTTCCGGATGTTGGGTGACAGGTAGTATAGGAATTGAGAGATAAGAGACAAGTGAAGTGAACGCTATAATCCCTCTGGCCTTCTGCCTGAAGTCACTCTCTGTGGACCATGGTTTAGGAAGGGAAACCAAGCCGAGCATGTTGTCTTGCTGAGTTGAGGACACTGGAGTTGGGGAAGGCTTATCTGGCTTGAATTTGCAGGTCAGATTGGCAGAGAGGAGGGAGCTAGGCAGGAATCTGTATGGGGTGTCTGGAGAAGGGCTAGCAAAAAATCACTAGAGAACTTTAAATAATTTCCAGGGCTTATAGGGCTGAGAGGCATTTGCATGCTTGAATACCTGGAGCATTCAGGAGAATCCCCAGAAGGTCAGACCTTAGAGCTAAATGAGCCTTGGAGTGCAGCCTTAGACCATGGAATGAAGTTCAAAAACAAGCCTTGAGTGGATCATGCTGCTCCTCAAGTGACTTGACTACCTGTCAAAACAAAGTACAGCATTCTTAGAAAAGGAAGACAACAAAATCCAGTGATCAACATAGTAACATTGTGAATTATACATATGCTCAGTGATGTAACAGAAAACATGACCATAATGAGGAAAGAAATGGAAGGTTTAAAAAATGGAACGTATAAAGCTGAGAAATATATTTTAAGTGAAAAATTCACTTTATGAGATGAATATCAGATTATTCTAAAGAAAAGGCCAGCAAACTAAAATATACAGCAAGAGAGCATCCAAACTGAAGTGCAGAGAATAAAACAACTAAAAAAACTGTATAGAGTCTCATAGACCTATGGGATAATATCAGATGGTTTAATGTGTAATTTCTGTCTCAAAAGAAGGGAAAGGGAATCAGAAAAAAACTTGAAGAAAATGATGAAGTTTTTCCAAATTTGATGAAAACTAAACACAGATCAAAGAAGCTCAGTGAAGTCCAAGCAAGATAAATCCTCTGACTTTGGCACTTTTTTTTTTTGCTGGTGAAAAAGGTTTATTCAGATGCCAGCAATCTGAGAAGATGGGAGACTCTTGTCTCAGCTCATCTTAACATCTCAGTGCAGGCAGAGACTTTTATAAGGAGGGAGAGAGAAAGCAGAACAAAGAAATCTAGGGGGGGAATTGAAAAGTTCTTTACCTGCACACCACAGAGTCCATTATGGTAAGGACCTCAGGGACCTTGAAACTGGCCAATTGATGGTCTAGTGTGCGTCATTCTGGTCTTTGTCATTCTGGAAGGTCAGCAAATCTCCCAGAGCCGGAGTGCCTGAAGGTCAGAGTCTGTATCTTTTGAGGTTAGTTCCTAGGAGGCACAGAAAGTATGTACAGAATTGGACCAAAGTAGGTTTGTAGTTCATATGGGAAATAATACAATAATTAATAATAATACAAGGATAAACTCTGATTTTTTGTACTTACAAATGTAAACCTGCTTTTGCTCTACCCTGTATTATAAAAGAAAAAATCGAAGACTTCTCAGAACTAAGTTTGGATAGCATGTGGAACAACTGGAACTTGCATGCCTTGCTAATGGGAATATAAAATGTTATAACTACTTTGGAAAATAATTTGGCAGTTTCTTATAAAGTTAAATGTATGCTAATCAGTCAACTCAGAAATTCCACATCTAGATGTTTATCTGAAAGAAATGAAAAAATATTTTTTCATAGCACTCTTGTTAATGGTCCCAAACCAGTAACAATCCAGATTTCCATAAACAGATGAATAGATAAGCAAAATAGTACATTCGTGTAATGGAATGCTAAGTGATAAACAGAACGGACAGCCGCTGCTAACACTCCATATGGACAAACGTCAAAGACATGCAGAGCAAAGGAAGCCAGATATAAAAGAGGACATAATGTATACGTACATGAATTTGCAGTGAAGTTCTAGATCAGGCAGAAGTAATTCTGTAGTGTGATAGAAAGCAGGATAGCATCTGCCCCGGTCTGGCAGTGGGGTAGGGACTGCCTGGGACGGTGTGTGAGGGAAGGCTTTGGGATGAGAAATGTTCTTAGACTTGGTTTTTGTGGTGGTTACACAGATGTATACATTTGTCAGTAAATCATGAAACTGCCCTTGTAATGGGTATATTTTATTGTATATAAATTATATTTCAGTACAGTTGATTTTTGAAAAATACAGGGGAAGTGAAGAGAGCTAACCAATTATAAGGAAGGTATTTTATATTATCTCATTTAATCCTCTCAGTTATTTATTCATTCAAGACTATTCAACAAATACTTTTTGAGGTTCTACATGCCGGCCTCTGTGACAGGTACTGAGGATACAGTTGTGGGCAAAAACTACCAGTGTTTCCACTTACCCTAATGGGCAGCTTATTTGGAAGAGGGACGTTAATAAAACATGTCCCTCAGGAAGATGCTATGAGAGCATATAATACATTTATTTTTTGCATGGAATATATGTTCTCATGTTATATGACATGAATACATATTATGTGATATATCTCAATATATGAGGCACTTTCTATGGCTTGGTTTCTTCGTTTGTAACTACTACCCATCTGATACGGTTGTTTTAAAAGTACTAAGTGACTTAGTACATGTAAAGTGGTTTGACTGGTGCTAGTCGACAGGAAGTGCCAAATTAGTGTTGCCTGCTGTCTTGATGACATTTAACAGTTCTAATTGACACCTGTGCTAATTCAGGAAACAGTGAAATACGACCGGGTTTGGGAGAAGAAATTATGAGTTTGAGTAGAAATGTTGGGTTTTAGGTGCTTTTGAGACACCCTGTTGAAGGTGTCCTGTAGTCAGTTGTGGAGACTTGTTGGGTACAGCTCTAGAGGCAGTGGAGGGGCTTGGGCTGGAGATACACATTTGGGAGAGTGTCCAGCATCTAGACTGGAAATCGCCTTGCGTATGGATAAGATTATCAAGAGAGACGCTATAATATGTACACACACATTCAGATGCACATATAACAGAGGTCTTAGACCTAGATCTGAATCTTGAAGAACTCCAACATTTGATTGGTATACCTTATTAATAATATTCTCTTTTGTGTAACATACGATTTGCCTGTATTTTTGCCAGACTTCCAAAATATGAGATGAAACAAAAGGAAATAATAGAGAATAAAAAGAGGAGTCATTTGAAGCAGTTAGAGGAGGTGGGGGAAGGTGCCCAGTTTCCTGGTGAGATAACCAGTGGACACCAGTTTTAATCCTCTGTTTCAGTGCAACAGAGAGAAGGGGAAGCAACATGAGTTTCATTTTCTGACCAAAAAAGCGTATACACTGTATATTCATCTGCAAAGATAAGTTTTGTTCTGAACTGAGCTTAAATTGTTCTTAAATTTCAAGGAGAATTTTTTATGTGACTTGTGTAGATGACAGGTAACAGTGGACATTATTTAAAGACAAAGAAAATAGCAGTTTTACAAAAGACTTATTGATGCTGCCCTCATGGGCAGTTCTTACATTTATCCTTAGATATTTAAGTTTAAGTAAGCTTGTCTTTTCTTTAGGCCCTTTTTATAGTTTGCTTTGACTAGGAGATAAAAGAACTGAGACCGTGGCTTTGTAAAGTACAGATAAGATTTTTTCTCAAACTTTCTCTTATATTTTGACTGAGTTTACCCTTAAATAACAAAGACAAGGCTTAGTAATCTGTAGCTTAACCAGTTTTTAATTTATAAACTAAAATTAGAATTTGTTTTCTGAAAGCCTCTAAACAAAAATGATTACATAAATTTTTTGGTCTTTATTTTTTCTCTAATTAAACGTTTTGATTATTGAGTCACTGTTATAATTACATTTCATTGATTCATAAAACAGGTCTTTATTCATTGTATATGCTGGCTCTTCAGGCTTCAGAGACAATATGATTCTGGCCCTTCAGGATTTCCCAGCATGGTGAAGAGGCAAGTATGTTATTAAAAAAGAGGGAGGATAGTGCAATAAGTGCGTTAGTGGCATTTGTAAGATACTCAGTAAACAAGATATTTCTCATCTGGGATACTGGGAACAGCCTTTGGAGGCAGGATAGTTTGGGGCAGCAGCTAATACAGTCACCGTCAAGAAGGGAGGTCTAATGGAAAAGAGAAGATCTAGGCATATCATTTTATTTATGATTTCTAACAATTCTGTGAGGATATTTGTAATATTCTACTTTACAGATGAGGAAAGTAGTAAGGGGGTAGGGTGGAGTCAGGGTTTTAGCTATGAGAGACTCCAAAGTTTGTGCTGTTTGTGCCAGGTCTCTTAAATATCTAAGTTTTTAAAAAATGCTTTTCTGTTCAGAGGAATTATTGTTTATTCTAAGAGACAGGATAGTTTTGGGGGCTGGATGATACTGTTTTAGAAATGAAAACAAAATGGAAAGGAAGTCTAGATCTCTCTTATCTGGTAGCAGAATTCACTCTACCTACAGGGTACTCTGAGCCTGGAATCAGAAATGGGGTGAAAAAGGGTTTGAGGCTGTATGTGGATCTCTCTTCAAATGGGGGAGCCCAGGTGGGCTTGGGCGCAGAACATTTTCTCGTAGTGTGACACAACAGAAATAACATGACCTCTATAGTCAAACACAGTGAGATTTGAACCCTGTCTGCTAGTTGTGTGACCTTGGTAAATGACCAATGTCTCTGAATATTACTACCTAGATAGATTATAGGGCTGGCAGGAGAATTAAGAGAATGAATGAGAAGTGTATACAACTGTGTGAAACATGGAAGACATCTTTTCCTCCTTATCTCCAAACAGGCTCCAGAGAGGGCTCCATTTAAAAGATAGACTTAGAAAACATAATTTTCTGTAATTTTCCTAAATATTTCTGGACCCCAGTTTTGTTTAGAATTACTATGATACCATTTTACTTGATCCTGATAGAAGCTCAGTGACGTGGGGTAGGGCAGGTATTTATAATGAGGAGATAGGATCCTTTTTCTAATTTCTTGAAATCCTTTGGAAACCTGTTGGATAGGAGAGATTTTTCTAGAACTCTAAATGGTATGATAGTGACATCTACTATGATAATGCATATTATTACAGCTTCAGTTTAATAATTCAACAGTATCAGGAAGGACTTAACAATTGATTTCATTACCCGCCATTTTTGGGGAGAGAGGAGGTATAAAACTGCGTCATCAACTGCACTCTGTTTAACAGAACTGTAACCGAGCAAACCAGGGCTTGTTCATGTGGCACCTTGATGCGTGACCCAATAGTTAGTGTTCAGGGAAACGGGTTTTCATTTACAGGATTCCATCCTCGGGGCCTGAGGGCACTCCTGCTCGGACCCCTGTTCTCCCTCGGACCCAGCACTTCCCTTGCTCCCCATCAGGCTCTAAGCCAAAACCATGCCCGGAAGTTTCCCATGTCCTTATCTGTTCCTAAGCCGGCTGCACCCACAGTTCTCCATCCCCTCTGGAACCTGCGCTTGTGGGTTTCAGAGTTGCCGTCCGCTTGCAGCAGCGCCCTCCTTCAGGGTCTGGGGTATGTTGTGCTCAGTCTCCACGTAGTAGTCCAGGAAAACATGTGCCGTGTTACTGGATCATGGTGGAGTCCAGGAAGGCACACGTCCCAAGAAAGTGACTTCTTTGTGTGTCCTTCAGAGAATTAGAAGTCTACAGTCTCAGCATTCCTGGCCACAGTTCAGCATTCCAGGCATCTCCCACTAATCCATGCTTGGTTAGACGGGTTCCCACACAGCTTTGTAAGTGTTTCCAGATCCTTACACTGCTCCGTCAGCTCTCTCCTTATACCCTTTGCTCAGTCTGCATGGCTGCCTTCCTTACTACCACAGGCTGCATGGCAGAATCCTGACCGCAGGCTGCATAGGCACTTGCTTCCTCTCTCCGTGCTCATAGCCAAATCCCCCTATATCATGGCTCCTTCCTCATGGCTGGTACCTACTCTCTCAGCCCTCATGGCGGACCAACACCCTCTTGCAGCCCACCCTGATTTTAAATGCTGACCCAGAGCTTCCTATGTGTCCTTGTATCTGGCCTCTCCTACAATATGCTCCTTTGGCCAGTTCCCCCATATCTTTAACCTTCTTTTGGCTGCCATCTTTAGTCAGGGCAAGAGTACCCCAAGACCTGGGAGCTTTTATCTTCCTGCTGTATAAGCCCTTGTCCACTGCCCCCCCCCCACTGCTTCCCGAGTCATTACACATTCTGAAAGTCACATACGCCTTTTCCCCAGTGTACTAGCACAGCTATCAACTTGCCATTGTCATGAAAAGTGTCTTCTTTCTCCCATCCCCTTCTCCCTTCCCTCAACCATGGGCTGTGGGGAATATGCTTTGTTATTTTGGGGGACCCTCCACTCTGCATGATGTTGCAGGACCACTTGTATAAATAATCAAAAATAAAACCTCAAATTTCCAAAACTACTATCACTTAGAAGATCTGGTTTATTAGAAGATGTTTAAAGATACAGTATACTGGATTCAACTGAGAACTTCAAAGTTCAGGGTAGTTCTATAATTGGTGTTTCGGCTAAAAAAAGCCAGATTTGTTAAGTACGAGAATATGAGATCCAGAGACCAGAGATAAGGCAACGGCCAAGGCCAAGTGACCAAGGGAAAGTGAAGAGGTGGGAAGTGAAAAGCTAGCAAGTGTTGAGCGGCTTAGGTGAGATGGCCCAGGTGCAGTGGTGCAGTGGAGAACAGGAATAGGGTGATAAGAAAGAAGGTGTAGATCCACACCATTTCATTCGGAATTTAATTAATTCATTTTTTAAGAGATTTTATTTATTTTTAGAGAGAGGGGAAGGGAGGGAGACAGGGAGAGAAACAGCAATGTGTGGTTGCTTCTCACGTGGTCCTCACTGGGGACCTGGCCTGCAACCCAAGCATGTGCCCTGACTGGGAATTGAACAGGGGACCTTTTGGTTCCTAGCCCGCGTTCAATCCACTGAGCTACACCAGCCAGGGCAGGAATTTAATTTAAAAAGCAGCTTAGATAAATTCTGGTATTAGTACAGGTATAGCCCAAGCTCTGACTTTTGCAGCACTATACAATTAGAATTGTGAAATATAATGACCTAAAAATACTTCTTTAAAAAAACAACAACCCTGCAACATCAGAACAGTTGGTGCTCAGTGTATTACACTGGGCCATAAGATCGGAAAGCACACCCACTGGGGTCAAAACGGAAAAATTGTGCTTGGAGGGTTACTTTGGTATCTAGACTATTATCTGGCTATTCCATTTGAAATTTCACTCAAATTGTACTTTTTATAAATTTGCTAACCATTATTCTATTTAATTGATCAAAAATTAGTTACTTTCTTATAACAAGTTTTAAAATATTTAATTTTGAAATATTTCCAGTATACAAAAAAGTTCAAGTTTTTCAGATTAACAGACATCCACATACCCACTACACAGATTTAACAGGATTAACATTTTGCCATATTTGCCCCAGGTCATTTATTAAAGTAATGAAAGCTAAAGAAGCACCTTTCTCCTGTGTATGTTTTTGAACTTTCTGTAAGCATATAGTTATGAACAGTGTATACCATTGTGTGGGAACCTGCGTTGGGAACTGCTTTGGAGAAGAGTTTGGCAGACCCAATAGAGTTGACGTGGTCTTTATCAGTCAGGGTGCAAGGTCTGTCCAGAAAGTATCCAGCCACACTACGAAAAAGAGACATTTGTAGAAGAAGGTACAAGATACAAGAAGCCTTGTACATGGTACAATGACTTCTCAGTCCCCTTCAAAGTAGGCACCTTGGGACCTCTCTCAGTTCTAGTTGCCAACAGCTGCTCCAATGTATTTTCCGAAATCTCACCAACATTCTGAAATCTCTTCCCTTTCAAAGGTGATTTTAGTTTTGGAGAAAGCCAGAAGCCGCAGGGCACCAAACCTGGGTGGTAGAGGGGCTGAGTCACCTGGGTGATTTGATGTTTTACCCAAAAATTCTGCACAAGATGTGGTGCAAGAGCGAGTGCATTGTCTGATGCAGCTGCCAATTACCAGTTTTCTATAGCTGTGGCCGTCTGAATTATGTGAATAGTTTTTGTGGTAGAATGGTCAAGCCTAACACAGTTTTGTTGCTCTACCCAGTCATTTGAATGTGACAGCCGCACAGCACACAGGCTCACTCAGTGGCACCGGCCACCCCCACTGACTGCTACAGTGAAGTCATCATTCACACACACACATTCCAATCCACTCCTTGGCTGCCAGGTTACGTCGATGTCGTGCAAACTGTTCTCGTTATGTTAACAGTGGTTGGATTTTTTCCCGTCTAATCTCATCGTATATAACAGACCACCCTGAAATTTAGTGCCTTCCACAGCGATTTCTAATTTTTCCGGGTTCTGTGGGTTGTCTCCGTGGTTCCTCTGCTAGTGTCAAATGTGCTCATTGCTAGGACTGCGTTCAGCTGGGATATTGGCTGGTCTGGAAGCTTCAAGATGGCCTCACTCACGTTTGCCCGTTTATGCTGCTTGTTGGCTACAGTGTTACTGTTTCTGTGCCTTGTGGCCTCTTACCTTACATTAGGCTAGACTGGCTTCCTTCTATGGTGGTCTGAGGGCAGCCATCCCATAAACATAAGTTGAAGTTTCAAGGTCTCTTGAGGCCTAGGCCCTGAACTTATAATAGTGTGGTGTTTTGTTGGTCAGAGCAAGTTCAGGGCAATCCCAGATTCAAGGGTAGGAGAAATGGACTCCACCTTTTAATGGCAGGAGTGGCGGTCACATTGCACAGGAGCATGGAAAGACTTGTTGCGGTCATCTTTGAGATAACTACCACATTATCATACTCTTCAGTTCAACCTTTTTACTCCTGGAGAAAGTCGCAGAAACACGTGAAGTACAAAGTTGTTCACTGCAGACTTGTTTATAAAGCAAAACAGTACATTACAACTATTCTTCCAGAGGAAAATGGATAATAAATTTTAGTTTGCCCATAGCATACTGTATAGCATTTAAAATGAATGAATTAAATTGATAGGTATTACCATGAATAACTTTAAAAATAGGTTGGAAAAAACAAGTTGGAAAAGAG
Source organism: Micronycteris hirsuta (assembly GCA_004026765.1). NCBI lineage: Eukaryota > Metazoa > Chordata > Mammalia > Chiroptera > Phyllostomidae > Micronycteris > Micronycteris hirsuta. The sequence goes on along the minus strand of PVJI01011887.1, from coordinate 39,835 downwards.
TATGGGTAGGATTATATTTCTATAATAACTTTGAAGTTTAATGTTTGAAGTTTCTCATGTAGGCTAATGAGGGTTTTGTTTTTGCTTTTGTTTTAAATCAAAGCTTATTTTTGGATGTCCTCCTTAGAACTTGGTGTTTTGAGTGGCTGCCATCCTTGGCCAGCCAGTTAAGTGCGCTGTTTTTCTGGCCAGACCAAGTGCTTTGTCTGGTCTGGTCATCACTAACAAGTCTGTGTTTAGTTGTTGGCCATTTGATGGTAGCTCTTTGTGCAGCTTTGTCAGTATTGTGGGAAAAATCATCTCAGTACAGTTCTTGAGATCACTTAATACCACTGTCTAAATTTTTACCAGTTTAACTTCACTGAGTTTGCTATCTGCAAATGGGGAGGATGGTGCATAGCTCGTAGAAGTGTTGGGGTGACTGGGGTGATAATGCCTACAACATTGAGAGCAGTGCCTGGTGTTTGCTAGATGCTCCTCTGTAAACCGAAGTTCCAGAAAACCCACAAGCACATGGAATGGCATCTATGTTAAGTTCATAATGACTAGGTAGGATGACTTTAACTGCAGTGGGCTTCTGAAATTACGGGAGTAAATTATGATTAACTATAATTTATATTTTGTATACACTTTTAGATTTTATTTATTTATTTTTAGAGAGAGGGGAAGGGAGGGGGAAAGAGAGGGAGAGACTCATCAGTGTGGGAGAGAAGCTTGCCTCTTGCATGCCTCCAATGGGGGACCTGGCCTGCAACCCAGGCATGTGCCCTGACCAGAAATCGAAGTGGCGACCTTTAGGTTTGCAGGCTGGCACTCAATCCACTGAGCCACACCAACCAGGGCTATAATTTCACTTTAAAGGAGATTTAAGTTTATCAAGTTATTTATAAATTTCACTGATTTTGTTATCAAGACAACTTTGTAAGATAGTTTTATCTTCTAAGATAGACTTCAAGTTTCAAGATAGGTTAAATGAGCAGTGGTAGTAGAGAGCTAACAGTGGTTCTAATGACGGCATAGTAAAGTGGAAATAATGACATTTTCATTTTTATGGGTTCTTTTTGGTTTGTATACTTTACTTAGATTCTGAATACAGTTGGCTCTGGACTTATTTTTTACGTGTGCACATGCGGGCATGGGAGAGGGAGGGAGGGAGGGAGAAGGAGAGGGAGAGAAGGAAAGTGGGTGGCGGGGGGCAGGGGGAAGACTAGAAGGTTGGTTGTGTCTGAATGGATCTGGAACTCTTGGAAAAAGAAGTCCACAGCCTCTTTCTCCCTCAGATCCAAGAGCATTGTATCCGCCACCTCAAGGTTATAGTTTAAAAAAATACAAGGCTGATTGGGAAGGTTTTTATTTTATTTTTTGCAAATTTATAAATGTTGTATGGCAGCTAAGTATATGCCAGAGATTTGAGAATCCTTAGGTTGAATATGGATTAAAATAAACCCCAATCTGGTTAACTTTGTAGGATTTGCTAAGCCAGACGTGGCAAATTTACTTGGTGGTTACTATTCAAATGCATTGATTCAAGTTGTGCATGTTTTTTATTTCCTATTTTGGTTTATGTTTTAAAAGTTTAAGATAAACTTATAAATTTGTGACTCTCTGACTTTTGGGGAATGAAACTATTAGTGGTTAGTATTTCAGGTAGTCCATCTTCTTGAATTAGTTCCCATTTTAGGATGTTTTGTAATTTTTTAAAAAAGTAGATACTTCATGTATTAGATCTTTATTATTTCTTTTATATTATCGTAAATAAATCACATTATACCATTTATATGGATTTACTTCCAGGTAGGTAAATTTGACTTTGCTTGGGATCATATGCTAGTGGTAAATTAGTTTTGAAATGTGACTCTGAAATACTTTAGAAACAAGTGATATTAAATTTATTTTTTGTTTTATTTTATATTTCAGAATCTCTCTTGATTTTGGAAGAAATACTGGATAACAAGCATGACTGAGTTCTGGCTTATATCAGCTCCTGGGGAGAAAACCTGTCAACAAACATGGGAGAAACTGCATGCAGCAACTACAAAGAACAATAATCTTGCTGTTAGCTCAAAGTTCAACATTCCTGACTTAAAGGTAAAACTGCACTGTGCAAAATAGTGTGTGAAGGACAGTTGCGTTTCTGCTTATCTTTTGGTATAAATGAGATAATAGGTTTTTTCTCTAGCCAGTGGCCTACCTTGTTCTTTTCAGGAAATTGAGATTTTAGAAGTGAGCTACCAAAGCAAAATAACATTTTTTCCTAAACATTTGTGCTTTTCCAAATTGTAATGAGAAATCTTATGAAAAGGTGTGATATATTACATTCACAAATATGAGTTTGAGGAGGGAAAAAATCTTAGTAGTATATATTCTTAAATATCACAGTGAATCCATATTCCTGTAATTAAATTCTTATAATGCTCACTAATGTTTTACCATTGTACCTCTTTAATCATACTTAGAAAATTTAACCTAATTATTTAATCTAGTTAATCAATTTAACATTTATTAAATATCAGTAACCTAGCAGTCTCAAAGTGAAGCAGGGTGCCAGTGTAACCATTTGACTGAACTTTTGTGAAGAATGGAAAAGATCATCCTGATTTGTATTTTGCTGAGTAACTAAGAAGTGAGGCAGTTGTACACAGTACTCATTTATTTAAGAAATACTTAAATTGACTGGTTTTTATAACAATATTTAGGGAGTTAGGAGTTCCTTCGAGACACTGATACAGACCATGGACATTACTTCCAAAACATGCTCATTCATACACGTACAGTTTTGCATATGAACTCAATTACATACCCTCTGATGCATGGTCGTGGATCCATGCTGGAGAGCTGCTTCTGTAAGCCGCGGCTGCAGGTGATCCCCCGTCACTGGGCAGGACAAGCAGAGGCACAGGCTGGCCGCTGCAGCATCGTCACGTCTTAAACGGTGGTTGTAGCCATGCATTAGAGGATTATCTTGTACATATAAATAGCTTTGAAATGTCTGGCAAGCATTTTTTAACCACACTTGCACATTATGAAACAAAAAACGGAGAACGTAAGTTTTGTGGGCCTTTCAAATTAAGTGTTGTATCATCTTGTAAGAAGAAACCTAAGTAATAAAACGCTGTGTTGCCCCTCTAGGTCGGCACGCTGGACGTCTTGGTTGGTTTGTCGGATGAACTGGCTAAACTGGATGCATTCGTAGAAGGGTAATGTACCTATATGCACAGATCAGAGCCAGACGAGGGTCCCTGTCATCAGGGTGCCTGGACATTGGGTTTTTATCACATGTATACTGCGCCTATGGAATGGTTTTAGAAATGACGGCTCTTTTCTTTGTAATCAACTTTGTGGTAATGCAATTTACATGCAATAACATACCTGTTCAAAGTGTGAAATGACCATTTTTATTGAGGTACGATGTACATATCATGCAATTCACCTATTTACAATGTACAGTGCAGTGACTTTTAGTAGATTCACAGGGCTGTGCAGCCGCCACCAGAGTCCCGCCCTGCCTCCCACTGCTCACCCTGCTTCCTGCCCTTATGGGTTTGCTTCATCTGGACGTTCTGTTGGAATCTTACACCATGTGGTCTCTTGTGACCATCTTCAAATAAATGACATCAAGAAAACATTTTTTTAAACACTGGTTTCTTTTTAAAATTATTTTTATTTTATTAGAACTTACTGAATGTTGTGGCACATCATTTTACATTGTGTGACAATTTATTGGCTGGCACCTGGAAATAGTACTTCTTTTGAAAAATTCACAATGGGAATCGACAAAAGGGAGAGAAACTAGTTGTTGAGTGATATATAAGGGAAAAAAAAGAAAGAGATGGTGACTGATCATTTTTGTTTCCTCATATCTAACTCTGAAATGGGTAAAGTTCCAAGCAATAATACTGTTACAGTGCATAAGAATATTATCATCATTTCAGCCACCACAATTCTGACAATTAATTTACAGTTAATGCACCTTTACAATTCAGTCTAACAACAGTGTTTTCAAGGTTCTTCCACCTTGTAGCATGTATCAATATTTCACTTCTTTGTATTACCAAATAATATTTCGTTGTGTTGATATACCACATTTTATTAATTTACTCATCAGTTGATGGACATTCAGGTTATTTCCACTTTTTGGCTAATGTGAATACAGCTGCTGTGAATGTTTGTGTATGGTTTTTGTATGTTCATAATGTTTTCATCTCTCTCGGGTGTGTATGTACCTAGGAGTGGAATTGCTGGGTCGTAAGATGACTCAACTTTGCACATTTTGAAGAGCTGCCAGACTGGTTGGCACCGTGGCTGCACCACGTACAGTCCCACCGCAGTGCCCGGAAGTTCTGATCTGTCCGCATTCTTTCTTTTATTGTTGTTCAGTTACAGTTGTTCCCCAACGCTTGTTAACTGTTCACCTCTTTGGTTATAGCCATCCTAGTGGACATGAAGTAGATTTTATTGTTTTTGATCTGCATTTTCCTGATGGCTAACGATATGTTTGTTGATTGAGCATCTTATTATGTGTTTATTGGCCATTTGTGTTTCTTTGGAGAAAGGTCAATTTTGGATCCTGTGCCCGTTTCTACATTGGCTTATTTGTCTTTTTATTATTAAGTTATGATAATTCTTTATATATTCTAGATACATATCAGATGCATTGCAAATATTTTCTCCCATTCCATGGGTTGTCTTTATTTTCTTGAGACTGTTCCCTTTGAAGCACAAATTTTTAATTTTAGTGTCCAATTTAGTTTTGTTGCTTGTGTTTTTAATTTTATAGCTAAGAAACCTTGCTTAATCCACAGTTACACAGTTTTATGTCTATTTTTTCTTCTAAGAGTTTTATAGTTTTAGCTTTTATGTTTAGGTCTCTGATCCATTTCGCGTTAATTTTTGTATATCGTATGAGATAGGAGTCCAACTTTACTCCGTACATGTAGACGTCCAGTTGTTCTAGCACCATTTGTTGAAAAGACTCTTCTTTCTCCATTGAGTTGTCTTGGTAACCTTGCCAAAAGTCAGTTTGAACATAAATGTGAGGGTTTATTTCTGGACTTTCAGTTCTGTTCATATTTCTCTATTCCATATTTCTGTTTTTGTGCTAGTATCACATTGTCTTGATTATTGTAGCTTTCTAGTAAGTTCTGAAATCAGGAAGTATGAGTTCTCCAACGTGGTTTTTCTTTTTCAAGATTGTTTTGGCTATTCTGGTTCCTTCCATTTCTATGTGAATTTCAGGATCATCATATCTTATTTCTGCCAAGAAGTCAGCTGGAGTTTGGATGGGGATTGTGTTGAATCTGTAGATCAGTTTGAAGAGCATTGGCATCCTAATAATATTGATAAGTCTTTGATCCATGAACGTGGGATGCTATGTATTTATTTGAAGATGGTGATGCTTTTGTTTTCATAATTTAGTTTTATTAGAAGAATTTTTCTAACCTACAGTTTCAGTAGCTTTTAAAATTTAGTTATGTATATTTTAGCTGAAGATGGGTATGGAATTGATCCTTGATAACTTTCTGCATTTTGATTAATTGGCAGAACCAGTTCCTTTAACTTTTGGTATACAGAGCTTTTAAATAGGCTTCATTAAAAACTTAGGCTTAAGTTATGGCAGTCTTACCAGTCTTCCTGAAAGATACGAAGAATTTAAAAGTCATGTGGTTGTTAGGCCTTGGTAGAACTGACAGATGGTAGCTCGGTGACTTAAATGTTCCTGTTTTTAAAGTCTAAACATTATGCTGTGTGGAACAAATTACAATTTAATCTTTTTCAGCAATCTAATCATTTGAGCAGTTTGTTTTTTAAAGGTGACCAGGTGTATCTTGATATAGCCTTGTAGAGATGCGTAGGGAGATTGTAAAGTTCTGAATCAGTACTACATTAAGTTTAGAAATGTGACGCCAGAAAGTTCTGTACTCTGAACTATTTCTAAGGTAAATGTATACACATTTTTGAATGTTTATAGCAAATGGTTCTGCTTACAAGATACTTGCTGACTTACATGGGAATAATAGTCTGTCTCCTTTGAAGGAATAGGTGAAACTTTTGGAGACACAGCCAAAAATGTTACATACAAATCCCAAGTTAAACATGTTGAAGATTTATAGCTTACATTTTTTTCTGAAATTGTTCCACTTTCTTAGGATGAGGTCATTCAAATTTAGCCCTTCTGTCAGTTTTTCTGGTCCTTACTGGTTATTGTGCAGGAGTTTCTAAATTTGACTTCCAGTTTACCCTCCCGGCCAGTGAGCACACAGTCATCGGAGAATCCGGAGCCCTGATTTGACCACAGTACACTTCCTTGTAAAGTCTGACACCGAGGCTCCCTGCAGCCTGGCCCCCGCCTGCCCTCCCAGCGCGGCGGCCGCTTGGCCTTGGCATGACGGCCCAGGCTGTCTGGACTCCTCATCATCCTCTGAACGTCAGTTGCGTTTCTGCCTCTCCTGGTTTTGACTCATCTGATGCCCTGTGGCAAGAGTGTGCTTTCTTCCTGTCTAGTTGTACTTTCAGAACCATTCCTACCCTGCATTGCCCTGTTCATGAGCCATGTGCTTCTTGATTGCAGTCGCTGGCAGGGGTCACTTTTTCCTTTATGCTTCCCTGTTTCTCTGACCTGCTGATCTCTGCTGGCACTCACCATGGATTGCTTTGTGTTTAGTCATTTGTATATTTTGGTAGCTCTCCAGTTCAACTTCAAGCAGTGTGAAGTTAGTGATTTTTGTCTTATATACTTTGGAATATACAGGGCCTAGAGGCACACACGGATGAGGGAAAGAACACCAGACTCCAAGTCAGGACACTGTGTTTCCAATCACAAATCTGCCACTGACTGGTTTGGGACTCTGACTTTTGTGACTAAGTCACTTATTCTTTGTAACTCAGTGTCTATTCTTATAAAATGAAGGATCGACACAGTGATATCTAGGTGCCTCAGAAGTTTTGGCACTAAGGTTTCTTGAATAGGCTTGCTCTTGCAAATGTAGATGCTCCATAAATAGTTAATGAATAAATGATGTAGGAGCTCATTCGTCATCATTATTGCTGCTTGTATTCTGTTGCTTGCTGGGAAAGCATATAGTTGGTGAATGCTAGCTCTCTGCCTTCTCCTTTGTTCTTGGTCCTTACAGTCAAGTCAGATCCATTGCCTAGTATTTCAGTTTATACCATATGGCTCTTTATAGGCTGTTTCTCACTACTTTTTTTTTTCCAGACTAATAAACAGTTATTCAGTTGAGTTTTACATAAAACAAAATTTTAGTCTGTTTTGTCCTTCAAACATTATTTATAGAAGTTAGGACCCATTTGTTCTATATTATATAGATATGCATAATGGAAACATATATAGTCATATTCATGTCTTTATGTAATGTGTTCATTGTATAGCATGGAATTCAGGCCTTTTTTTTTTCCCCCCAGAAAATAATGTGGTTTTTTTTTCCTATTAAGGGTGGTTAAGAAAGTGGCTCAATATATGGCTGATGTATTAGAGGATAGTAAAGATAAAGTTCAGGAGAATCTCTTGGCGAACGGAGGTAAGCTAATGTTTCATGATTTGATGTTGACTTGTAAAGTGAATGACTAAGCTACAACAACAGAAAAAATTTAAATCTATCGATAAGGATCTTAAATGTAATAGAAAGCCATTGAAATATAATAATTACTGAATTCGATGATACTGCTAGTTATAACCTGCCCCCTGAAACCCAAGCTCATGTGAGACAATCTTATGATATATAATATAGTATATATAATATATAATATAGTATAATATATAAATATAGCTTATGATATATAATATAGCTTATGATATGGATGTCACGTCCTTCCAGACGTAGTATTATGAAGATTTATCTTATTTCTTTCCAGTATTTATTTGTTAGCTGACATTTATAAGTGCGTTTCCAAGTTATGTGTCTGAGCATTTTTTTAGTTAAATACTTGTTGTCTTTTCTAACTTTTAAAAATTTAATAGCATCCAACTGCTAAAGCCTTAGAATAAAAATTATTTTTTTATTACAGAGTTATGTCCCCTGCCTTTAAATTTGAATGTGGCATTTCTTTACCTTAGTATCTACACAGTAGTCTAGTACTGATCTTTCTGTAGCTAAAACCTAACATTTACAGAGTTTGCTCTGTGTAATAACTGCTTTGTACAGATGGCTTTGACATCATTGTTATCATTTGTACTTGGACTTGTTGTTTTCTTAGGAAATGCCCTGTTAGCATTTGCTTCATTTTAAAGTAGGCTGATCTTTAGTTACATGTCATTATAACACAAACCCTTTCCTTTCATTCTGTCCTGTATCGTCTATTAAGATAAGGTCACTGATGTGACTTTGTCAAATTAACATGTGTTAAATAGAGCTCCAGGGTGTCATGGGGTAGAGGTGTCATGGGGTGGTGAGCTGCTGTCCAAGCAAAGTCCTCAAGGGAAAGTGAAATAGAGAAGTTTATTACTCACAGGTCCTGGAGGAGGTAGGGCAGGTGGAGCCGTCAAGGTGGGGTAGGGTACAGCCGAGAGTGTTGGACATGTGCCTTTACTAGGTTCTGTGGGTGGAGTGCTTTGGGGTTCTCAGGCTAAGTCCTGGTAGGTCAGTTCAAACCAAAAAGAGGAGGGTTTTGGTAACTTGGAAAGTGTCTTACCTAAAGGGTCCACAAGAGGAAGGCCCTAGGTAGTGGGAGAGTGATGTCAGGAATGTACATTTAGTGGTGGACCCTGCAGGCTTTTATATAGGGCTGTTACTGAGGGAGTGGGTAGTATGATTTCTAGGCACCTGCAGGCCACTTGGCCACACACAATGGATGCCAAGGCAGCAGCATGGAGTAGTTTGGCTAAACTCTCTAAAGTAACAGTATTTTAAATCCAGTGTTTCTCTAATCTCATTTCTTCTCCTTGCAGATAATACTTCGTCAGTAAATATATTATCAGTAAAAACATATAATTTATTCTTGCTCTTTGTTTTAATAGTGCTCCTGATCTGATATACTGTTTCTGTTAACTTTTGTTTGAGACAGAAGGACAGAAGGTAGATATGTTAATTTAGAGTGGTTCTACTAATCTTTTAGGTATCCGATGAACTAGGGCGCCAGGCTAGTAGGTGGAATGGGGCTGACAGTCTTGGGGGCAGTGCGTTTCAGATTGCTTTTGGAAGTACCGTCTACGTTGTTGAGTTGTTGGTATTAAATGCGGAGAAGTTGAGGAGAGAAAGGTATTTTGATACGAATTATTTTTGCTGGTTAGCCATACTTGACATTTGGGTTCCCTGACACCAAGTCTGATGGGATCAGGCTTGAGGGGTAAAGTTATCTTGATGACTGAACTTTCAGGAAAATAGTTATTGACTGTCTCTGGCTGTAAATTTTTTAGTCTTTTTATTTGAAAGTGGAAGAGACTGTGTTTTGAAGATTGTTGAAGTATAGGCCCCTAGGAACAATCATCCCATGGTGTTAACAGACAAGTTTATTTTCAGTTTGGTTGGGTAATTTGGCAAAGACAAAAACATACTTTTGTCAAATTCTGCTAACTGAAAATAAATCTGAAGCAGTTTCTTTAACTTTGTATCTCTTTTTCCTACATATGAGGCATGCTGTGGGAATATACATATTCCATTTATTAAGTCATCAAATTAGAAGGAGCATTTTAATATATATTAAATGTTGGGTTAAGGATAAGAGATCCAGTCAGATGCAAGGAAAGTTTTGATTAATTTATCATACTCAATATTTAATTTAATAAAGTATTTAATTCATTTAATGTTTATTTAATATTAATAAACCTTTATTTAATTAGAATGCTTCGGAAATGATGACATCTTTACTGATTTTTTCAGTGCCAATTTCAGCATTAAAATATGAATGATTACTCTGTAGCAAACTACAAAAAATCCTATTGTTTCTCCTCAGTAATGAACTTATTCCCTTATTGCAGTTGACTTGGTTACTTACATAACAAGGTTTCAGTGGGACATGGCTAAATACCCAATCAAGCAGTCCCTGAAAAATATTTCTGAAATAATTGCCAAGGTAAGATAAAAAATGACACAGGTAGGACACATTGATTTATAATGGCTTTTATAATTTATAATGATTTATATTTATAAGCAGTTAGCGATGGAAATACTCTTTAGGTTTTGAAAAGGCAACTTAATTATATGTGACTGATACAAATAGGAGGTACCTTTACCACAACTTTGCTTAAAAAAAGTGTAGCACTTTCTCCTATAGATTATCCAAGTTGTGTAGTTTATTTATTTACAGTTAACTTAAATCTTGCATCAACAATGTTTAAGAAACTTTAAAGTTTTATATTGTATACAAATTTTAAGGGTAACCGAGGTCATGTAGAATGGGAAATTGGAGTCTATTAAATAGGATTTATGAGTCATGGAGATGGTAGTGGCCACTTAGGTATGTTTAGGTGCAGTGCTGATCTAGACACTAAACTTCTTGTTCTCTGATGCCTTCTGACCTTCAGTACTGCTTCTCTACCCGGAGAGGTGCCTGCGTTTATATACCACAGGATTCTATGAGCAGTTCCAGGAGGTACACAAATCCTGAAGCCCATCATCCATGAGCTCTCTGAGTTAAAAGCTCCTTTTTATATTGCAAAGTGCTTGAGATTGAGAGAAAATGTAGAAGTCTTATCTGAAATTAGAATGAGGCAAATAGACAAGGACTTATTGTTGTCAATATTTTTATGATCTGGCTATAGAATTAAAAGTGTAAATTACTTGGACAGACATTTCTTGATTCTCCATGACTTTTTTTGTATAGTGTACTCTATAGTTAAATGTAACTAATAGATTATCAAGGATTTAACCAAAGTCTCCATGTAATTTAGTGAAAATGAGTAGTTTGATAATATTATAAAATGGTGCTCTTACTGTGACTGAGCCTGTTTTTTTCAGTTCTTATCAAGGATTTAGTGTTCTTCTTCCTGATATTATAGATGAGGAAGCAGGCTCAGAGTAAGTGAACTGACTTACCCAGTATCACACAGTTAAATGGTAGAGCTGAGCAGAAGCTAGTTTTTCAGATATTAAATTAGGATGTCAAGATGGCTAAAAAGTTTAAGGGGCCAGACTCAAGGTGCTCAAATGTGAAATCAACTGCTTTGCGTTTTCTCCCTAAATTGTTAGTAGTTTTAGTCATCTTTTTTGAAAAGTCAGCTTTTGTGACATTCATAAATAAATTCAACTACAATTCAAATTACATTGAGAAAACTTTTTGTGTAATAATAGTGGAGTTGTGAACAATAAAACTAATTTAGTACCTTTTGGGAATAATCCACTGGCCTTGTGAATTAAAGCCTTTTGATTAGTAATCTTTAAACCTGTTGGCCTAGATTCCATTTAGGTTTAAGAAGTAATACAGTAAATAATTAAAATACATGAGAACTAAAGTATTATCTTGAATAGAAAAGATTCATACGGCAATTACCGTTGTTATTAAAAATAAAGTAGGTTCTTTTCTTTGTAATTTAATTTTTATTGTATTTTTTTTTCCATTGCCATTGAGTCCCCCATGCTCCCTTCCCCCCATTAGGTTATTTTCTTAAATGACCTTTTAAAGTGTGTTTTTAAAAACAGAATATTTTTATATCACGAACTAGTAGATGTTTTTTTAAAGTTAATGTTTAAGTACAGTTACTTTATATTAGTAGATGTGGATTAGGAATATCTGGCCTCTTTTTTTTTTTTAAGGGAGTAACTCAGATTGACAATGACCTGAAATCTCGAGCATCCGCATACAATAACCTGAAAGGGAATCTTCAGAATTTGGAACGAAAGAATGCGTAAGCATATCAAATGTTTGTGAATATTAGGAATTGCAGAAGTGCCCTGGCTGGGTGGCTCAGTTGGTTGGAGTGTCGTCCCGTACACCAAAGGGTTGTGGGTTTGATCCCTGGTTGGGGTGCGTACAGGAGGCAGCTGATCCATGTTTCTCTCTTACACTGATGTTTCTCTCTCTCTTTCTCCCTCTCTCTCTCCCCCCATCCCTTCCTCTCTCTTTCTAAAATCAATAAATATATCCTTGAGTGAGGATTTAGAAAAAAAATTATAGAAGTACTCTAGCATGCACTGAATGAAATATTGTTGGGGTTTAGTAAGTTACATCTGTTTCTATTATCAAAATGAGATTTTTTCACTTTATGGAGAAACGTTTATTAATTGAGTCTAATTAAAATAGATGTGAGACTGATTTTTCATACTTGTTTCATAAATAATACTTGTGAGTGACACTTAAGGGCTCAGTCCTGGTTTATGCCTTTGTGCACTTGATGAAAAAATGTTTAAAATTGTTTTAAATGAAATCATGAAATTGTAGTTTAATTGCATAATCTGATTAAAAGACTTCTATAGAAGAATCCTTTTATAATGTAATATTCATTCTTTGTTTTCCCAGTTTAGAGATTTTATGCAGTAAGTTTCCTTAAACGAACACATTTCTTTTGGTTGATCTCCTGTGGCAGGACAGGACTAGCACAGCTTTAAGCACCTAACTGATACGCACTTACATCCCAGAGGAAAAGGGGGTTGATACGTATACTGTCAGTGGTGCGAACAGGCAAGACATTTTCATTAGCAGAGGATCACTGCTGGGAGACCAAATGAAGACGGATTGGAAAGAGTCGGCTCTTGGGTTACCTAACCAAAATTGCCTGGTATCAAATGATACCCAGGGAGCGGGAGGAAAACCAAGGGTTGTGCTTAGATGATATAACTTCATAATTACAATGAAATAGACTTTAATTAAAATCTAATGAATAACACTTTCTCAGTCTAGATATTACATATGTAGTCAAGAGAAGACCCGAGTTACATTAATTAGAGCAAACACAAAGGGAGACGCTGGAGACCTATTTCGATAAATTGACATTTCTTTGGTTGCAGGGGTGAGAAATAACAGCTAAATTTTGACAACTTACGAAGTAAAAATGTTAACTAGACAGTGCCTCTCTTGAGATGTCTGTCTAGAGTATGTGGACATAATTAGCTTGCTGTTTCTTTACTTGTGTTGTGGGAGCATATAATTATCGGCCTAATGATCTCTTTCTTCTTCCTCAGGGGAAGTTTGCTAACCAGAAGTCTAGCAGAAATTGTGAAGAAGGATGACTTTGTTCTTGATTCAGAGTATCTCGTCACATTACTGGTCGTAGTTCCCAAGTATGTCTTTTTATTACAAAGGTTTTCACTTGTTAAAATACAAGAAAAATGTTCGAAACTATATGGTAATTTGAAGTTTTCCATAAAACCTAAATGTAAAGGGACTATCACCTGTCATTCTTTCTGTGAACCAGCATACCCATGTGGCACGGATGGTAGAATTTAGTTATAACTTGAGACATCAATTATACATTGAAATTCCAAATTGAATTTAGCAGCTTAATAGAGTTGGCTCATTAAAAAGTTGAATAATATTAAATTATTTGATTTAAGCCCCGGCTGGTGTAGCTCAGTGGATTGAGCGCGGGCTGGGAACCAGAGGGTCCTGGTTCGATTCCCAGTCAGGGCACATGCCTGGGTTGCGGGCCAGGTCCCCAATGAGGGCCATGTGAGAGGCAACCATACATTGCTCTTTCTCTCCCTCTCTGTCTCCCTCCCTTCTCCTCTCTCTGAAAATATATGAATCAAATCTTAAAAAAAAAATAAATTTTTCTCATAAAAAAAATTATTTGATTTAGAAAATAGATTTAAATTTTTCAATATACAAAGCTCTTTGTTCTTTTGTTTTTGTTTTTTGAAGAATCTTTATGTTTGGTTAGGATGAAGTAAGCCATATAAGAAGTGAAGGATGGCCCCGGCTGGTGTGGCTCAGTGGGTTGAGTGCTGGCCTGCGATCTGAAAGGTCGCCAGTTGATTCCCAGTCAGGGCACATGCCTGGGTTGCCGGCCAGGTCCCCAGTTGGGGGCATGTGAGAGGCAACCTGTCAATGTTTCTTTCACACATCAGTGTTTCCCTCCCTTTCTTTCTCCCTCCCCCCCCAAATAAAATTTGTGTTTAAAACTAGAAGTTTCATAGTTTTCTCTACACTGTATAAAGGATTTTTTTAAAAGATTTTATTCATTTATTTTTAGACAGAGGAGAAAGAGAGGGAGAGAAACATCAATGTGTGGTTGCCTCTCATGTGGCCCCTATTGGGGACCTGGCTTGCAACCCAGGCATGTGTCCCGACTGGGAATCGAATCAGTGACCCTTTGGTTTGCAGCCCGTACTCAATCCACTGAGCTATACCAGCCAGGGCTCTACACTGCAATTGAAATGTAGGACAGAGGCATTACCTTATTTAAGGTAATAATGAATTATTCTCTGTCCTGGCCTACAAATACTATAGTTATTTTCTTTTTTTTTCTCTATTTTATTTTAATTTGATTTAATTTAATTTTATTTTAATGATTTTATTATTTTTGGCACCATATGCTCAAGTTTATTGCAGTTACAAATTACACTTTGGGTACTAAGTAGAATATCCCACCAGTTTTCACAAATTCAAATCAAGTTAGCAAATAACATGTTTTAGAACACACTCATTTTATGTCTCACCCAATGTGGGTGATCAGAACAGAAGCTAAATAAAGAAAATCTGTGTTACTTGGGAAGCAAGCTAAATTGATATACACAGTTTCTAAGTTACTTGAAGAGATTTCAAAGTGTTTCAAAATTAGTAGGGAACAGTTCATGTCCAGCCTGAAATAAAATGTAGAATGTACCTTTTACGAGTAAATAACTGCATTTGTATGTCCCAAGTACAATAAAAATCACTCCTTCCTGCTAACAAAATATTAATAAAAATTTAGATTAGGCTTACTAAATGAATAATGCCTTGGAAATTATCTGGGTTTGGTTACATTGTTATATCACACTTGAGAACAATGGCAACAAAAATGAAAGATTCGGTACCTCTCCAAGGAATATAGTTCTTTACTTTAAATGACAAACATAATTGTCTCTTTCCACAGCCTCGAAAGCCGGTGTTCTCTAGAGAAGGTTGTTGCGCAATTGTTCTGTGCAGCATGGTTTGCTGGCGCTTCACTCAGCACTTCCTGGTGCTCTGTGCTTTCAGCAAATGCCTTTTCGTCCAGCCTTCCTGTGGCCACTGAAGAGAAGTGATAGCGCTTCTGGTGTGGCCTCTGTCTCCCTCCCTCCCGCTCTCTCTTTCTCTCGCTCTC
Organism: Micronycteris hirsuta; assembly: GCA_004026765.1. Taxonomy (NCBI): domain Eukaryota; kingdom Metazoa; phylum Chordata; class Mammalia; order Chiroptera; family Phyllostomidae; genus Micronycteris; species Micronycteris hirsuta. The sequence continues at coordinate 24,663 of PVJI01011887.1, read as the reverse complement.
TTTCCTTCTTTCATGATGTAATACATATCAGCCCTAAAGTTTGAAAGTCATTTAGAAAATATGCTTTGCCTTACTTCCTTTCCAAACTTAGTTCTGGGATGTGTCTGCTTTGCAATAGGTAGTGGATATAAGCATGGTGAACCGCAGTTGCCTCTTCACTCAGTGTGTTTGAAATTCATTCTCAGTAGGAAGTGCAAATATTTTTGTTAGATAGACCTGACATATATTTACTGTAGCCAGATTTCCTATTTGTCCCGTCATTTCTTTTCTTTCTGGATGTGGCGGGAGGTAGGACTGATTTTTCCTTTCTGACGCTTGTGCCTCTTCTGCAGGTTGAACCACAACGACTGGATGAAGCAGTATGAGACGCTAGCTGAGATGGTGGTTCCGAGGTCTAGCAAGTAAGTAGTAGCCTTCGTAAAATGTGTCTTTCCTAGAAAATCCCTTCTATAGTTTGGATGTTGGGTTAGGAAATATCTTTGTGGGAAATGGATAGTTTTAGAACCGTCTTTTTCCCCTTATAGACAAGTTATATTAATTCTAGCCATCATAATTTCAGACCTGGAAGGGACATACACAGTCTGACTCACCCACTCATGTTTACGGATGTAGAAGTCTGAGGCCACGGAAGTGAAGTGGTTTGCCCAGAGTCACACGTCCTATAAATGCAGGGCTAGAACTAGAACCCGGGTCTCTGGTGTGACACTTTCTGCTGCACTGCGCTGCCTTCTGGAAATTCTTTAGTCAGTACTCTGGTGTACCTGTGACGAGTCCTCCCTGACCCTGGGAAGGACGTGCGCCAGAGCGGCTGTTAGAGTTCCGTGTTGCTCTCCAGATCGTCACTGCCACTTCCAGTGGCACAGATTCTACCTAATTTATACTTTCCATAAAAAACCCTTTTATTAAGCACTTCATAATTTATGGATTAACGTACATTGTCTGATTATAGCAATTCTGTGAGGTAGTCTGGGGAGTTACTCTTAACAGATGAGGAAGTCAGAATGCAGAAGACTTAAATAGTTGCCTAAGGCATATGGCTCTACCGTGACCGGTGGCAGCTGGACTAGCCCTCCCGGCCCTGTACTCTTTCGACACTGCACCACATCATTTTTTCTGCGCTCTGCTGTTCCACAGCACATGTTCTCTGAGACAATATTAGGTGGCCGTGGACTGGCACCCTCGAAGGTGGCAGCACAGTGAAAGAAAGCCTGGGCGATAGTAGGAAGTGCTACTAGTAGGGCCAGGCCCATGAACTGTTTTCTTTTCCAGTTTCATTGTGTCACGTGGGAGGTAGCGTAGTACAGTGGGAAGAGTCCTGGGCCCAGGGATCTGAGTTCTCTTGCTTGTTCTGCTACCAGCTTGCTCTGTGACCTGGGGTAAGTCTTTTAACTTCTCTGGGCCTCATTTTCTTTGTCTGTAAAGTGAGTATAGCACCTACCTTGTACATGCTGTGAGGTTATTTTAAGGCTTTGATAAGATTTACAAAATATAAAGTAATATGATTAGTATTGTAGTTTCACAAATGTTGATTATTTTTGAGACCTAAACCACAAACCTGCGCCCACCATGACTTTTAGAGTGGGGACCCGGGGGGTGAGGGGGGGCTCTGTGCCTTTCACTCCCATCAGCCCTTCACATGGTGAACATGATTGTGTCTTAATGCTGGTTTTCTACTGAAACTCTTTATCCTGACAGGCAACATGCCTTACACCTCTGTGCTCTGCAGGGCGTTAGAGCCGTAGAGGTTGGCTTTGTCTGGGAGGCCAGGGAGGGACGAGAGTGAGGACCCCATGCACACAGTGTGTCTGCCCAAGTTGTACATGTGCCAAACCTGAGTTCCAGGGGAGTGGTGAGCAGGCTAGTTAAGTAGGCCCAGATTTACTCTAAAAGAAAGACTTTAAAATATTACTTTAGAAGTGTACATCTTCTGAAAGTCACTTTAGTAGTTTCAGGGAAGAAGTGGCAGGTGGTAACCATTTAGTGCGGGCAGTACCAGTCTTCTGAACGACCCACAGGCGCCCACTGGCCACCTGGGAGTTCCCAGCCCTTCCTCACCCAGTGAAAACACCTGGTCTGCTCTGCTTCTCCGCTCGGAAGTCGTTGGGAATCACTAACTTGAACACTCGCTGTTTGCATTTAGTCACCGAGAGCAGAGCAGTAGTTCAGCTTGCACCATGGGGAGGATGGTCAGCTCACAGGGGGCAGATGGGTTCAGGGGGTTCGTCTGGAATGGTGTCCGCTGTGGAGGAAAGATCTCTGTGACTTGAGGCTGGATTTCTTTTGGCGATCATAGTGCCTAACATTTTTTACTAATTACTGTGTGATAGGCATTGTTCTAAGTGCTTTTTTAAACTCATTTATAAGTACTAGTACTTTGACTTGTTGCTTTTTGGCGCAATACTTGAGTTGCCTGTCTTGGGGGCAGTGAAGATGAAAGTGGAATTCCGAGGTAGAAGAATGGATTGAAAAATACCATCTCAAACCTGGAAGGAACAGTTTTATTTAAAAATGCATAAAATCGAATTATCTGCAAAATATTCTACCTAAAGTCTTAAACAGTGAGACAGTTTGCAGTACCGCTGTATTGTGAAGTTATGTGCAGGGATGTGTGTAAGCGCACGGCAGTGTAGCAGTCAAAGAAGCAGAGGATGGGCTGTGTTCTGCTGCTGCTTTGGTTGAAAAACTGTTCAGAGCGAGGTGCTTCTCATTTGTGCTTCAGAATTGCCACTTTCCTTCTCGTCTGTGTACTTCTACTTGTTAAGATGGTTTGACGAGGTCAGATCACTGTTCACGTCTGTCTTTCTCAGTTGTTAGAAGCAGTGCCACAGACTTGTTGGTGCTTCATGGAGGTGTTAGTTCAGGGACCTAGAGCTCCAAGTGAGGCCCAGGAGCCGAACTAGGAAGGCCTGGAACAGACCACCCTAGCTACTGCGCGGAGAAAACTTGCTTGTGTTTCGCAGCAGAGATCGCAAAGATCACTTTTATGAAGAAAAGCAGGGAAGGTGTCTTGGCAACGAAGCAGGTAGGTTGCCTAGGGAGCCGAGAAGATGGCAGGTCTTTTCAGTGACGTTCAGGAGAGCTACGACTGGGTAGAAGTGCTGGCCTCACTGGGGTCTTCCAAAGCCGAACGTGGAGCCCTGAGATGAATGTGCAAGTGTGTTTTCTCAGAGGTTATTTAGGCAGTGGTGTAAGTTTTGATCTAGGCTGTGATGAGAGAAAGGGAAAGATCTGAGGAAGGAGGCTCTGGCAGTGCAGAGAGGGTGGGCTGGAGAGAGTTAGGTTTCCAGAAGAGAAGAGAATAGGATGCTTAATACTTTTCGTACCGCTCACGAGTTTTCTCGTGTTTCGCACGCCATCTGTTAAGGACCGCATCACGAGAAGATTTAATTAACGTGCAGTTTGCCCAAAAACCTGCGGTCCCTGGCGTATGTCTTAGAGATTTCTATGTGGTACAAAATGTGTTAATGAGGAAGCGAGGAGACTCTGGGAACAAACCAGCTATGGGGCAATTTTGCCTCAGCCAGCCTGGCACTGATGTGGATTGAAAAGTGTGCTTCGTAGAGTTTGGATGCTTTACTTGAGTTCCTGTTTAATGTTACTGGTTAGGAAGCAGTAAATGTCGTGTAGGGCTATTATGGTAAACAGAAACATCGGGAACACCATGTCTGCAGTGTTTGAGGCAGGTTTGGGAAGGGCTGCCATGGTCTGCACGTCCTCCTCCTCTTCCACGCTTTCTGCCTTCTGTCTTCAATATGCTAGAGAGCAGATAAACACAGAGTCCTCAGTGGACTTTATCTTTTTCCCCACAGCGTTCTCTCGGAGGACCAAGACAGTTACCTTTGTAATGTCACGTTGTTCAGGAAGGCAGTGGATGACTTCAGACACAAAGCCAGGGAAAACAAGTAAGATTACTGGTTTTTTTTGTTTGCTTTTTAACAAGTTAAAAAACAAACAAAATCACCTGTACACAGTATGGACATTTTTGTTTTTTCCCCCCAAACTCAGGTTCATTGTCCGTGACTTCCAGTATAATGAAGAAGAGATGAAAGCAGACAAAGAAGAGATGAACAGGCTTTCTACTGACAAGAAAAAGCAGTTTGTATGTTCTTAGTATTTAGTGTTATCAGTGTTAAGCAGAAGAAAAACTGGTGTTGTTTTTATTTGATTTAAAAGAAAGCATTACTCCAATTTTGCATTTAAGACATTTGATTTTAATTGCTTTTTCTATTAAATAATGAGAAGGAATTTTCTCTAAAGAAGCTTGGATTCGTGAATGGTTATCTTAAAATACATACCTAAAATTCATTACTCCATCTAAATCCGTATCAGAAATTCATTTTAAATGCAGGGTGCGTGTTAGAGCCCCTGCAGTGGAAGGGGTGATTTAAGTAGTAGTTTTCTCTCTCCAGTAACAATTTTCATTTTTTTAAAGCAAATTTTTTTTAATGCCACAGTGTTTTACTGCAGCAATTCGTATTTAAACCATTGGAGAGTTAGGATGTTCTAGGGAAAACGGGGAACAGGCATGGATTTGGTGTCTACTTTCTTGTCATCTTAAAATGTAGGGTAATTGTGAAGACCAAAAGATTGTGTGGGAGGGGAGACATGATTAGTGTAAAGATGTTTCTCTTGCAATGAAAAAGAAAATAAAGGCATTTTAAATTATTTCTAAGTACTTTATAACCATATTATTTCAGTTGGGAGAAATCTAACCCTAACCAAGTAATGTCTGATAAAGCCAATTGCCATTTTTCAAGACCAAGTTTGTGGTGATTTTCTTTTCCCCTCTTTATAGGGACCACTTGTGCGGTGGCTGAAAGTGAATTTCAGTGAAGCATTTATTGCATGGATTCATGTGAAAGCATTGAGGGTTTTTGTTGAATCTGTTTTAAGGTAAAGAAAGTTAATTGAGAAACTTGGATCTGAAGCGTTCGTAGGTGCCCTTATGTTGGACCTCTTTATTGTAACGCACAGTCCGGTAGCAGGGAACTGGTGTGTAGAAACCAGCGGGCCAGTCATGGGGCGAGATCGTCATGCAGCTTACTACGTGCACGTCTGTCCTGTCCCTTAGCACTGGGTGCAGAAACAGAGATCCGTGCTGCTGTGCTCTCTGATTCTTTCCCTGTATATACGTTTATTTAGCTGAAAAGTAGATCATAAAATATTAGCCGATGTTTGTTTAAAAGAAAGATCTTTCAGATATTTACATGTAGTTTGGTACACAGTATAGTAATGACTTATTTGAAATCATTGTTTTATTTAACCAGAAATAGTTCATATTTGACATACTTAAAATATAAATATCTTACGTACCTGTTCCTCATATTAGAAATTGTTAAAGACTTATCTGCAGCTCTGCTCACTGTTTTTAAATTACTTTGAATTTTTAAAGTAGATATGGTTAATTTCATGTTGTTTATCATGAAAGAATTTACTAAGTTTACATATTATCATTATTTTATTCATAGATTCCCTTAAAAATTGAAGAGTAATTAAAGTAATTCCTAGTAGACAGTTGGCTCTAATTTTAAAGAAAAATACCTAGTGGACAGTGAGCACCAGAGAAGGTTTGAGTTTCTGTGTGTTTTAGTTGAACTTGTAAAGGTGGTCATTAAAATGAGGTACCTTCTCCCCATTAGCTGTGCTTCAAGAAAAGTATGAGAATATTTGCTTTAAAAGTAAAGTCTACGTGTTTGCTTGTGTTACATGTATTTTTGCTTCCTTATAAGGTATGGCCTGCCAGTGAACTTTCAAGCAATGCTACTTCAGCCCAATAAGAAAATGATGAAGAAACTAAGAGAAGTATTATATGAGCTGTATAAACATCTAGATAGCAGTGCGGCAGCTATTATTGATGTAAGTACTTGTTAGGTGGCCTCGTGGAATAAGAACTGGAATGAGTTTCGGAAGAAATTATTGGAAAAGCTAGAAAAGGGATAGTGAACATTGTGATAACTCATTTTGTTTTTATTATTGAGATTCTCAATTAGCTTGTTAGATAAACATAGCAAGTAATTTACTTTGTTTACCCTGTTTTATGGTAGTTAGAGTGAGGATTTCTAAAAGTCAATTGTTATCTTGCTATAAATCAGATGTTTATAGTTGCAGAAATATAGAACCAATCAGTAATATTAGTTGTTTACAAAAATTATAAATTGCAGAGAAGAAAATAAGTAGTAGTTATTTTCACATGGTAAAAGTAATGAGTTAAACAGATGAGCGTTGTAAAGCAAACTGTTTTTCTAAAATGTTATGTGTTTATATCTTTTAAACAGAAAATATAAACAAGTATATATGTTTTTTGTAGTGGGCTTTTATTTTATATTTTTTATTTCAGACATGTTGATTTTTTTTCCTCTTTAGGATGGTTATCTCACATGGGCATTAGTTTAGAACCCATGAAAACTCAGGTTTTTTTGATAGAAAAAAATGCAAGAAATTACCTTTCGCATTTTCATGGAGTTGTCAGTAAAATATGAGGTCTAAATATTTGACCTACCACTAAATTCTTATAACATACACATATATGATATTTTTAAAACCATACTTGGTTTATTGTTATCCAATATTTTATGAGCCTTGTATCCCATAAACTGAATACCCCAAGCTTGAAAAAAAATAACTCTTTTACAGTGTACATAAAAAAGGGGTAGAATCGTGGTAAACACAGAGGCTTTGGAGTCAGACCAGCCTTGAAGTTGGCCTTGTACTCACTGTCTGAGTTTCCTCGTGCAGGTCACCCTTTCTGGGGTTGTTTCCTCATTTGCAAATCGAGATAATGTGTATCAGAGGTTAAATTAGCATAAATGCATAAACTTAGTCCAGAGTAGGTGTTCATAGAAGGTAAATGGTAGTACTTCATTTCTTTGTTTGCTTTCTGTAAGTACATAATCAAATAACTTGTCTAATTTTTCATAGGCGCCTATGGATATTCCAGGCTTAAACCTGAGTCAGCAGGAATACTACCCCTATGTATACTACAAGATTGATTGCAACTTGCTGGAATTCAAGTAAAAACGAGCTCCTCCCCGCCAGCCCTGTCCTTGTGTTGGTGTATGCTAACAGAAGTAGGCCGGAGTCCGACAGTGCTTTTAACTCTAGCGTCCTTTGCTTGCTTGTGACCCCGTTTCCTAGGTGCGTTCTCCCATCGTAGTCCATTTCCGAACAGTTTCTTTTTAAAGGGAAATGTATGTCTTGTTTCTTTTTATTGATCAGGTCTGTAAATGTGTACTAAAAAAAAATCAGAGTCTATTTATAAACAGAATAGTTTATTTAAAGAGGTCTTTCCTCATCGATGTTGTGATAGGCATAATTCCATTTGTTACTATTGTGCACAAAAGCCTTGTTTACAAGGGAATGGTGTAAACATGCCATTTTGTTCACTGTATTCAGTAGACATAACTGTTCAATAGTTACTTGATCATGATGTGAAGAAATGTGACAATATTCAGATATGTGCTTTCTGAATGTTTTAAATTATAATCGATGAGCTTTGTTGACACCCACAGGAGAGAATAAAATGACCTGTGCAAAGGTGTATTGTGGCGTGTGTAACTGCAGGAGGTGACAGTTCAGTCTGAGAGTTGAACAAGCAGTATCATAGCTAACTTGCTATGCCACTTTTAGGGTTTTGTTATGTATGAGGCATCTGACTTGCGTTATGATTTAAATGTGTCAAATTTGGATCAGAGCACAGATTTGAGGATTATTTTTCCACGCATGATGGGTATTTACATTTGGACACCAGACTCATAGTTCTCAAATAAAGCGTTGGCCACAAAGTCTGTTTGTTTTTTCTCTAAGATGGCTCCAGTAGTGCTTAGTTGACTTTGACTTCCTTCGGAACGCTTTTGTTAGTTGTATTGTGACAGCTGTCATGTCAGCGTGCATTTAAAAGAACATATCAAAATTGGTGAGTTTTTGTGTAGCCATTTTAATATTGAAGATGGAAGAAAATATGCAACATTTTCAGCATAGTATGCTTTATTATTTCAAGAAAGGTAAAAACGCAACTGAAACACAAAAAACGGTTTGTGTGGTGTATGGAGAAGGTGCTGTGACTGATGGAACATGTCAAAAGTGGTTTGCGAGGTTTCGTGCTGGAGATTTCTCACTGATAATGCTCCACGGTCAGGTAGACCAGTTGAAGTTGATAGCGATCAAATCGAGACGTTTACTGAGAACAGTCAGTGTTATACCACTTGGGAGAGAGAGCCAACATACTGAAAAGATCCAAATCAATAAAATTATTGGTGAAAATGAAAAACGCGTCTTTTATTTTATGGAAAAAACTAAACAGACTTTTTGGCCAATCTAGTAATTAGGAGGTAGGGCCAATTTTGAACAAAGTGTAGCAAAATTATACAGCTTTAGTCATTTGTTTAAGTATTTCACACATTTTAAGATACATACTTATAAAAGCCTTTATTTTGACGTTTAAGACGTAGTCTGAAAAGAGAAGCATTGCGAGCCTTAAAAGTCGTAGCGTACCTGACGTAGAGTACAGCACCCCTAGCGGGCTTCTGGGGGGGCTTGGTGGCAGCGCTGCCTGGCCTGGGCCCCCGCTGCCTTGTAAGTGGGATGGAGAAGTTTACATTTTGTTTTAAGGGCTTTTATAAGCTATTCTCTATTCTTTAGAAAATTAGTTTCCAGAGTCCTTTTTATTTCAAAAGTAATTGTTAACGTCAAACAATATAGACTTCTAAAGGTAAAACATGAGAAAGGATGCCTGCTCCCCAGCCCAGTTACTTCTTCCCAGGGAAGTTTGTGTATTCCCCCAGGGCTGTGTGTCTGCTGCACAGCACACATCACACACACATGTGCACACAGAGTTTATTTTTAAAGAAAAGACGGAACATACTGCACATGCTCTGTCACCTTGTTGCTTACCAGTGTGCCCAAGACGTCCTTACCTGCCTGTGTATCTGGAGCTGCCTGATTCTTTTAACTGGCGACCTGGTTTTCCATCATGGCTCTGTGCCATAACGTACCTGCACAGATGGATATTCACTTGGTTTTAATTTTTGCTCTTACAAGCACTGCTTTAGTAAACATCCTTGTGCAGACATCTTAGTTTCCTTACTAGTAGAAGTAAGAGAGATCCTGGAAGTGGCATTGGTCACAGGCTGTGCATGTTAAAAATTTTGACATATACTGCCAAATTATAATCTCTTCATTTTAATTCAAGACATGTTTGGGGTGTAGATTTTACTTTCAATTTTCCTTTGGATAAGAGGAAGCTGAAAAGTTTTGGTTTTGATAACAGGAAATTCTGGTTCTCTGTCTTTTGCAAGTGTCCTTTGAGTCTTAGTATCTGTAAAAGGAGTATAACCTCTCTCTCATGGGTGATGTGTTTTGATGATGAAAAGATTTATAGACCTACACAATGATTTTAAGGTTTGATTAGACTTTAATACTGCTTTTAAGATTCTCTCCTTATCTTTAATCTTGGGTAATGTAATTATGATGTGTCTTGGTGTGTGCTTCCTTGGGTCCAACTTCTTTGGGAGACTCTGAGCTTCCTGGACTTCCTGGAAGTATATTTCCTTTGCCAGATTGGGAGAGTTCTCTTTCATTATTTGTTCAAATAAGTTTTCAACTTTTTGCTCTTCGTCTTCTTCTGGTACCCCTATGATTCGGATGTTGGAATGTTTAAAGTTGTCCCGGAGGTTCCTAAGCCTCTCCTCATTTTTTTGAATTCTTGTTTCTTCATTCTTTTCTGGTTGAATGTTTCTTTCTTCCTTCTGGTTCACACCGTTGATTTGAGTCCCGGTTTCATTCCCGTCACTGTTGATTCCCTGTACGTTTTCCTTTACTTCACTTTTTCCTCTGTTTTTCGACTGTACTCAACTAATTCTGTGAGCATCCTGATTACCAGTGTTTTGAACTCTGCATCTGATAGGTTGGCTATCTCTTTGTGTCTCAGTTGTATTTTTTCTGGAGCTTTGATCTGTTCTCATTTGGGCCATGTTTTTGTCTCCATGCACCTGGAGCCTTAGGTGTTCATCAGGCTGGGGTAACCCACATCCCTGTGTTGTGGCATTGTATGTGGAGGAGGGGTCTGAGGGAACAGTGCCATTTGTTCAGATCTTTCAGCTTTTAGTCACTTCTGCTGCTACCCACAAGCAAAGTGGGCCCTTCTGATGCTGATTCCGGGGTGGGTGGGTTTGTGTACGTTCTAGGACCCTGTGGGTCTCTCCAGTGAACTGTCCTGTGAGGCTGGGAGTCTCTCCTGCCACTGCAACCCCCACAGGTTTTTTCAGTCAGAGGTTTTGAGGCTTTATTTCCCCGTGCTGGAACCCTGGGTTGCATGGTCTGTCCCTCTCCCCAGTTGTTCCTCCCGGTTTATCTACATGCAAATATGGGACCACCTGCTCTGCCAGCCACCTCCTCGCCCGCCCCTACCTCCAGCCCCTGGCTTTGCCGCAAGTCCTCTCCGCCCGGTTGCTCATCTCCGCCCCCCTACCAGTCTGGATGAATGTTTCTTCTTTAACTCCTTGGTTGTCGGACTTCCATACAGTTTCATTTTCTGTCACTTCTGGTAATATTTTGTTTTTAAATTTGTTGTTGTTCTTTGGTTGTGTGAGGAGGCACAATGTGTCTACCTATGCCTCCGTCTTGGCAGGAAGTCTGCCTTTCCATTCTAAATGATAGCTTTGTTGGGTAGAGTGATCTAGGTTGTAGATCCTTGCTTTTCATTATTTTGAATACTTCTTGCCAGTCCCTTCTAACCTGCAAAGTTTCTTTTGAGAAATCAACTGATAGTCTTATGGGAACTCCTTTGTAGGTAACTATCTGCTTTTCTTTTGCTGCTTTTAATAAAAATTCTCTCTTTTATCTTTAACCTTTGGCATTTTAATTATGATGGGTCTTGATGTTGCCCTCTTTGGGTCCAACTTGTTTGGAACTCTGTGCTTCCTGAACTTACATGTCTATTTCCTTTTGGAAATTAGGGGAATTTTCTTTTATTTTTGAGGTAAGTTTTCAGTTTCTTGCTCTTCCTCTTCTCATTCTGGCATCCCTATGATTCAGATGTTGGTATGTTTGGAGATGTCCCAGAGTGTCCTTATACTATCCACATTTTTTTAAAAAATTCTTTTTTTTTCTTGCTGTTCTGGTTGAATGCTTATTTCTTCCTTATGTTCCAAATCATTGATTTGAATCCTGGCTTCTTTCCCTCCACTGTTGGTTCCCTGTAGATTTTTCTTTACTTCACTTAGTGTAACTTTGATTTCTTCTTTTATGTTGTTGCCATACTCTGAGTTCTTTGAGCGTCCTGATCACCAGTGTTTTGAACTCTGCATCTGATAGGTTGGTTATCTCCATTTCATTTAGTTCTTTGTCTGGAGTTTTGTTCTGTTCTTTCATTTGGGCCATATTTCTTTTGTCTCCTCAATTTGGCAGCCTCCCTGTGTTTGTTTCTGTGTATTAGGTAGAGCTGCTTTGACTCCCTTAGTAATGTGGCCTATTGTAGAAAAGACAACTGTAAATTTTTTGGAGCAGAGCCTTAGGTTGTTGCCAGGGCAGAGCAACCCACTTCACTACTTTGTGGCTGTATATGGGGGGAGGGCTCAGAGAGGGGACAGTGCTGCTGCCTGGCTTCTGGAGGTTTGCTCAGCGCTTGCCCTGTTTCCAGTCACTTCACCCACTCCCTGGGTGCGACTGGCGCCCTTCCAGCTGTTGCCCTAGTGGTGAATTCCTATGTGGGTGGGTATGTGTATGTTTTAAGTCCCTGTGGGCCCTTTAAGCTGAGTCTCCTGAAAATCCAGCAATTTCTTCTGCCACCCCAACCTTCACTGATATTTACAGCCAGATGTTATAGGGATTTATCTTCCTGGTGCTGGAACCCTGGGCTCTGCGTTCTGGCCTGGGGCTGGGATTGCTTGCTCCCAAGGTATTTCTCCCAATTTTCATCCACCATACATGAACGTGGGATTGACTGTTTGCTGCTGCTGCCTCTCTGTACCACATTGTGTCTTCTTGCCTCTCCGCCACTCCCATCCGTTTGGATGAATGTGTCTTCTTTAAATCCTTGGCTGTTGGACTTCCATACAGCTCGATTTATCTGATGGTTCTGGTGTTAAGTTGTTTTGAGATCTAGTTGTAATTCTTTTCTATGGTTGTGCGAGGAGGTGCAGCATGTCTATTTATGCCTCCATCTTGACCAGAAGTCTCAGCTGCCTTTAAAAAAAAACACATGCACAAGGTTAAAAACCATGTACCCAAATATTATAGAATAGCTGCCCCTTCAAGGTCATGGTATATCAAATTGAAATTTGCAAAAACTGTCTAAAACGATCAAGGTCACATTTTTATCTTTTAATTCAAAACCCACTTTGGATGTGATTTATCACTGCTTGTAAAGTTTAAAAGAACAATCAAAACATTTTCAAGGAATGTTCTGTATGAGGAAGCAAAAAGAAGGCTATTAAAAGTGAAAAAAGGAGTTGAATGCAGCAAAGATTATTGGTTTTAGACAAAAAATAAATAAACTGTACAACAGTACCTGAACTTGAAAGCAGTGTATTTTTTTAAAACCAAAGGATGAACAGAAATGATCTAGAATATTAAATCCAAGGAGCAGCTCTCATGTATTTCATCATTTCTGAGGTATGTGGATGACTTTATTGGAGAGTTCTGTGACAGATCTTCCTTAATTTATCTTTTTCACCAATACAACTTGCCAGATTTCATATTTAAATATCTAGGTACATATTTGGACTGATTCTTAGAGTAATTACACGTCAGTACAGGTTTTAATGTTACTAGAAACATAAAATAACTTGTTTTAAATAGAAGTTGTCTTGTGTACACAGCTACTAATTTTACCACTAGAGGGCAGTCTGGTGCCACTGAAAACCGTACAGCTATCTTCTTCCCCCTCACTCCCCCTCATGGTTGGTTATGAAACAGCCCATTTAGAGAAGCCCATTTGGATTTGGAATATTTTGTTAGAAGTGTTTATTACCATAAAGTCCTCAGAAAATGTTAGACAACTCATTCATTCTGTGACTTAATCCAGCTTGTGCGTGTGTATGTGCATAGAACCCAAACACCTTTCAGGTGACTGGTGTCAACTAGTGACGGAGTTTTCATGTGTCAAAGGTAAAATGAAAGAGATATGTATATATGTGCATATATGTCTGTGTGTACATACATGAGCACATATTCAGCAAATAGTTACTGAGCATGTGCTGTGAACCAGGCTTTGGGTTATGATGCTGTGTGGTAAGAAGGCACCGTGCCTGCCTGCCTTGATGGGCCTTGTAGCCTAGTAATCTGGTGGCAGCCTTACCTGACAAAATACAAACTTGGCAACCCCAAATTAGAGTATTTTACTGATCTGTGCAATCCACAGTCTGAAAGGATTTACTTAAGGATATCTGTCTCGAGAAGCCAACCTTAATACTGGTCAGTGTGTACAGAATAGACCCTTTTTATATTTTTTCAAATCTGACTGCACAGTTGCTCTGGTTGGGCACTGTCCAAAAGACTTTCCTGTGATGGTGGACATTGTATACTTCTGTCACCCAGTGTGGTAGCTTCTGTCACCTGTGGCTGTAGGTCTCTTGCAATGTGGCAGGTCTAAGAACTACACTTTAAATCCTAACTTACTCAATGTAAGTGGCTACATGTGGCAGAGGGGCGCTGCATTGGACAGCGCAGGTGTGGTTGGTTACGTTTGAGTAGTAAGCCTGTTTGCTCTTAAGTTTCCAATATGCCCCATATCCTTTGGCGGCTTTTCATTCCTGTGACTGGAAGAGCCCATCTTCTGTTCACTTGGACTGCCAGCTTTCACTTCCCCCTGAATCTGAGAAAAGGAAAGGATTGCTTTCTGAATAATGTCTGTGTGCCTCGGATTGCTAGACAGACAGTTTTCTTTCTCCTTGACCACAAAAGACAACACATACTTTGTGCTTTCATGTGCGTGAGGGCAAACTGGTTGCAGTATCGAAAGCCCAAAAGCTGTTTCTGATGGGAAATACTGAATCAGTGGGATCGAAAACACAGCTGTGTGGTTCTGACGGGAGTGTAATTTCTGCTGTCAATCATTGCTCACTCAGAGCTCATTGTGTGTGGGGCACTTGCTATGCCAGGCTCTGTAGGGAGACAGCAAGGAGATGCTCAGCACGTGTTCTTGAACATTATTTGTCTCTATTGACTGTTAGGGATTTAAGAGGTTCATAAAATAGTGAACAGCTCAGGTCTCTAGCAAGAAGTCTAGCAACTTACAGGGAGCCCTTGGTGAGAGGCAAGTTGTATACAAAAGGAATAGCACTTTGTCTGCCGGTTCTCGTCTGTGAGTGTTGGCGTGGAGCTCACCCCTTTCCCGAGTCCGTTTGCACCACTACAGGACCTCCGCTGGCGGAGGGAGGGAGGAGTATACTCAGTGCTCAAGCTCCTCCCTTCTAGCTGTTGCTCCCACCTCTGCTTTTTGCTCAGTTTGTCTCTCACACTTTGCATTCAGGCCCTCAAGCATTCAGGGGCCCTCCTTCCCCTCAGCCATTCGCCTCCCTCCTTTCCCCAGTCTTTTGACAGCCTCCAAGTGACCTTCTGGTCCCCCTCTCTGCTCACCTTCAGTTCACCCTGTTGCTGGTGGAAACAGGATTCTTTCATGGTATCGCAGGAAACGCATTTCAAGGATACATGCGTAGGAGGAGGGGCAGTATTGTGGCAAGATTTATTGGAGCGAAAACAAAGGACTATCCCTAGGTGCCCGATGTCTCATCCAAGACCAGATGGCTCAGCTCTATCCTGCTGAGAAAAAAGTCCAGCTCCTGGAGCCACAGGCCCACACTTGTCCTCACCGATCCCAGGAGAACTGCCAGGGCCCAGAGATGCTGTGCCCTTACCCTGGAGCTTCCGTGGTCTAGCTTAGTCTCTGTTCCTTGCTGCGCTTCCCTGTGTCTCATTTCTCTATATGCACGTCTGCTGCCGAGGCTCGATGGCACTGGCTTCACGACCATGCAGTTGGTAAAGGGGAGAGAATGAGCAAAGGAACAAGCAAACCCCAGGCCTTTGTTAAGCTTTGATTATCTCTCCTTGGGTTTGGGAAGGAGTAAACTTTCTTTCAAAGTATACAATCCCTTTCCTGGCTCTTCTCGGGCTTGTGCTGGGCCCTCTCCCTGCGCCATCTTGGCTTCTGTGCATCTCTCAGCAAAGGAATTTCCCTCTTAAAATCTCTTGCCATTCCCTCCTCCCCCACCCACAGCCCCCTAGTTCCAAGGGAGATTGGAAAGCCCATCCTTCCTCACTACTCAGTCCTTCCTCTCTACTTGGGGGCTGGGGTACGGGGAGGGAGGGATGGTAATCCCCTGGGCAGGGCAGTGCCGCCATGCCCTGGAGGGTCTGGAAGCAGGCGCTTCCTAGTCCATCAGGCTTAGCCAGTTCAGCTCCTTTCTCTTCTGTTAATAACTAACTAGCTGCCCACTAACAGTCCTAGCACCAGCGCCTGAAGAACACCTCATGTACTCACAGAATAAAGTCCCTTTGTTCAAACTGGAATTTTTTCTTTCTAATTTTAATTCGCTTCTCTTTTCTGAAAGCAGAATATTGTTTAATGTTTGTTTTTTATTTTAACCCGAGTCTCTGATGGGGAATTAGGCCATGGGGATATTGGTTATGAGCGCTCTCCTGGTTGGTCTGCTTTTCCCTCCCGCCCCTCCGAGCCGCCACATCTGCCAGGGGCAGCCCTGTGCTCTCTGTGCAGGATCTTGGGCAGACGGACATCCTGGGTCCTTCCTTTTTTCTTTTTTTTTTAATTTTTAAATTATTTTATTGTTGTTCAGTTACAGTTGTCTGCATTTTCTTCCATCCCCTCCCCCTACCCCATCCAAACCCACCTCCCTCCCTTGCTTCCACCCTCCCCCTTGGTTCTGTCCTTGTGTCCTTTGTAGTAGTTCCTGAAAACCCTTCTCCCCACAGTCCCCTCCCGCCTCCCCTCTGGCTATTGTTAGATTGTCTTAATTTCAGTGTCTCTGGTTCTATTTTGCTTTCTTTTTTCTTTTGTTGATTAACATCGTGGGCTCTGAACCAATTTCTCCATTTGTAGAAGAAGGATAATTACGAAAAGGAATTATTGTGAGGATTTAACCTCATGGTACACGCGAATTTCTAGCGAGGTACATGGCGCAGGGAAGGCGTCTGACATCCAGCATGGGCAAAAGTAGGTTTACAGTTATTTGTATGGAAAATAACACGATAATAATTAATAATACAAGAATAATCTTTTGCATACTCCCAACTGTAAACCTCCTTTTGCCCCACCCTGTGTTAACTGCTATTTTCTTGTTAGTATTATCCTTTTCTAATACTGTTTGGTTTTTGCTTCTTTTTTGCTTCTTGCCTTCTATACGTCATGTGAATTCAGAGAGAACTAAAAACACATCCACACAAAAGCTTGTACACACAGGTTTGTAGCCGCATCATCATAACAGCCGAAATTTAGAAACAACCCGAGTCCTCATCTGCTTAGGATAAATGAAGGAATAAGCAAAACGCAGTGCATCCGCACAAGGGAGCGACACTCGGCCGTCGGAGGGTGAGAAGTCCCCCTCCATGCCATGAAAACAGGCTCCGTGAAGGAAGCCAGACACAAAAGGCACTTACTGTATGATTCCTTTTATAAGAAATGTCAGGAATAGGCAAATCCAAAAAGAGAGAAAGAGATCAGTGGTTGGCAGGGACCAGGGAGCTGGAGGGGCTTGGGAGTTTAATTTGGGGGTGGCAGAGTGTTCTGGGGTTCAGGAAGGGTGGTGGTCGCAGAGCATTGTGAAATTCTTCTTGAAGGGGTGAATTCTATGATATATGTTATTTCACAATTAGAAAATCTACCAGAATTATCTCAGATTTTCTACATATTCTCGCAGTTCTTTGCTCATATGTTTATTATCACTGTAGTTTTTAAAAATTAATTTGAATTCTCTTTTATGAAAGATAAGCAGTTTTGCACTTTTGGACTTTCCTCCTTACTGTTGCTATTTATTCTGAGGTTTTATGGTCTCCTGTCAGTTTCTTTTTCATCTTTTGGGTTTTCCTCTGTGCTCCTTCGCATCCCAGGTAGATGCAGCTGCAGCAGGCAGGGACCCCCACCTGCATTTCCTGGGCCAGGTCACACTTACCTCGAACTCTGAAGCCACTGGTTGTCACGTCCACGGTCAGCGCTGATTCCCTGCATTCTCTGAGGAAGAGGGAAATTGAGATGTTACTGTTGGAATCGTTCTGCTGCGTTAGTATCTCTGTCATTGACAGCTTGTCTAGGGCAGAGTGTCCTTCCTTCATTCACCCAACGACCATTTGCTGAGCGCTTGCGAGTTCCTTGAGGGGAGTCTCCGTTCGCTCAGCAAATATTTACTGGTTACTGAACGCGGGGGTGCTGGGGCAAGAGGAGTGAAGTGAGGAAAAGCTCCTGCCCTCCTGGAGCTTACCTGCTAGAGGTTGAGAGGCCACAAACACATGATAAACAGGACCTTTCACCTCTGAACTTGTGATGGCCTGTGACCCACGCCAGGAAAGAAGAGAGCTACTTCAGGGGGGTGGTTAGTTGCCCAAGATGCCGGCCACGTACCTGAAACATCCCTGGCTGCAGAAACAGCGGATGCAGGGGACCCCAAGACGGAACTAGGCCTGTGTTGGCTGCAGAAGGTCAGCAGTAGCTTAGAGAGTCGGGGGGTGTAGAAGGCGCAGCCAATGCAGGGGAGGCAGGGTTGTATGGGAACCATCGTGGGGTCTAATTTACATTTCTCAAGGGTGACCCCAGCTGTGGTCTCACATATGAGTTTGTAACCCCCATTTCTTACATCACATCGGCCATGGACAGAGTTGCTGAGTGTACGCTCTGCCAGGAAGTGTGCCTGGCTCTGCGCACGAAAGCCCTCCACCCTGTGCTCTCCTCCAAATGCCCGTGAAGATCCAGGTGGCGTGTAGGAATTTGTAAACTTTATTTTTGATTTCCTTGCGGCTGCCCTGATTTCTTCCAAATCATAGCCATCATGTTTATAAAGTTAGTTGGCATTTTTAATCATATTCACTATATAACCAGCTAACTGCATCCCTGTAGTAACTAACAGAAGACAATGGGTTTGGGGGTTGGGGACGCCAACTTCCTTCCCGATTTTCCAATGTGCCTGCATTTCCCTCTTCCACATTTCTTAGAGAGGAAAGGTGCCTTTTGGCTTCAAACTGTTGCATCCCTTTCCGCTCACTAATATAAGTGTAACATCTATCATCTAAATTGTTGCTGCTCTAACTTCTCTGCCTCTAAAGTCATTTAAGGTATTCATTTGTTTCAGCTCTAACGGATCCCTGACGTTCTTCCAGAGGAAATAGCACTGGGATATACGAATTGATTGCTTGGCAAGTGTTCTGTTCTGGAATGGGACTTGTGTAATGAGGTACTTACGTTGAAAGGAAGTGTCAAGTTTTCCATAGTCATGGCTTTCCAGATTTTAATTGGCTGCTTGCCCTTGCGTCAGAATCTCTTTTCTAAAATAAATGATTTGGAAGGCTCTTATCTTTACACCCAGGCACCCAGCTTCAGTGCCTGCTGCCTGGGGAAGTTAACTCCGGCCGTGACGCGGCAGCGGTGTCATCCCGGTTCAGTCGGCTCCGAAACCCGTGAAAGCCCACGTTCAAGTTGAGAAGTGGCAGCAGAGTGACGACACTCCGTTTTTCCTCCTCCTCTGATGCCATTGTTTGTTAATTTATTTTTCTTGCCTTTCTGGTTTTCTGGTTTCCCCTCTATTTTTTGCTTCTTAACTTTATATGGTCAACAAATTTTTTTTTTTAACATTCTGATACCCTTTTGATTTCTTCACCTGGGTAATTTCTTCTGTTTAGTTTCCCCCTTCATTTCAGAGCCCCTTCCCAACAAATCTACTTTTTCTCCTGTAAGGGTTGCTGTTTAAAAGAAAGCCCACTTGCCTGAAACTTCATGTTGCTAAGAAGCCATTTTGAATCTTTTCTGAAGTTGAAAGGAGGAATAATAAATCCTGCAATTAGGGAGTATGGCAGTTGGGGTTCTCCAGGGGAAGAGAATCAATTGAAGAACACACATACACAAGTGCATATATGTATATATGTATATGCATGCATGTATGTGTATATGCATATATACATATGTGTGTGTGTGAGTAAATATATATATATATGGATTTTTATAATGAATTGACTCATGGGGTTATGGAGGATGGAAAGTCTAAAATCTCTGGAGCCAATGTCCTGATTCAAGTCCAAAGGCCAGAGCTGCTATAGAACCAGGGAGGGTTCATGTCCCAGGCTGGAAGCCATCAGGCAGGAGGTCTCACTTAGGGGAAGTCAGCTTTTTGGTAGGCCCTCAACTGATTGGGTGAGGCCCACCCACATGAGGGAGGGCAATCTGCTTACTCAACTCTACCAATTTAAAGGTTACTCTCCTCCCAAAACTCCTCCCAGAAACACTCACAATAATGTTTGACCACCTATCCGGGCACTCCATAGCCCAGTCAAGTTGACATATCAAATTAACCCATCTCAGGCAGCTCTTGCGTTCTCAGTAACCACACCATCCTCCTGGGTTAGGGGTTATTTGTTGTTTGATATATACAGAAGCTGAACCAAAAAAAGAAAAAGCCCCTGAAATCTCAGTTCAGAGCTGTAGCGTTAGTTTCTAAGTTTACATCACGCCGGTTCTGCACTCTGGTCATACACCCCCTTTGCCATGTTTTGTGTGTGCTCTTTTTACTCGTCTCCGATCTCCCATTCCCCACAGGGATTGTTTCACATTTCCCCATTTCTCGAGGTCCCGTCCCAACTCCTGCCCCCTGGCTCTCCCCTGAAGATTGGCCCTCTTCTTCCACAGGTGGGAGAAACTGAGACTGGGAGCAGTTGGGCTTGTTAGTTCTGGGAGCCCACCTCCAGGCTGCTCCGTGCCTCTGTGCCCCCGTTTCTGGGAAGGCATGTCCTGCCCCAGTCACTGTGTCTGCCCCTCCTGCATGCGGTGCTCTGCTCCTTCCAGCAGAGCACTGCCTGCACCCAGTTTACCATCCAGCACCCGCCTCTTGGTGCACAGGCCTCTGGCACTGCTTTTACTCCTATGATTTTCTCCTTTCCTGTTTATTATTCCTCTCATCTGTATTATATACGCATAAGTCTGTTCTTTCATCCTAAAAACTCTTCCTGGACCCCGTGTTCCTCTAGAGCTATTCCCGACTCCTCCGCTGCTTTTACTCTGCGTTCTCTATTCTTTCTAACGTCATATGAGCCCTCGGCCCGCTGAAAGTCTCTGTCAGGCCGTCCACTGAAACGAAATCTTGGGAAAGTCATCAAAAGCATCCTGTTTAATCAAATGTAGTGGCTGCTCTGCTTGACTCCAGAGCATTTGCCACTTTTTATCACTCCTTTTTTCCCGAAACTCTCATTTTTTCTCCTTTCTGGCACTGCTTTGCTCCATGTCCCGTCTGACCTTCCACCCGTGGTTCTCACACTTGACTGCTGGGCAGAGCCACCTGGAGGGCCTGTTGCACCGCGGGCTGTTGGTCCCGCCCTGGTGCTTCTGGCGCAGCTGGTCCAGGGGCCCACGGTTTTGCATCTCGCCAGTCCCAGGTGATGCTGATGGGCCCCACGTGCAGCTGCTGCAGAGACCCCACTTTGACACTGACCTTGGCATTGCTGGGTTTTCAGAATGTCCTGTGTTGTGAGCTCTCCTTTGTGTCATCCTGCCTGGCGTCATCTGTCTTCTGAGGCTTTGTCACTCATTCCCACCTCTCTCCAGTCTGGCAGGTAGGTGTCCTTTGAGATTGTGTTCTGCATCTCTCAGAAGAGGCACTTGTGGTATTTTGGACTTGACAGTTCTCTGTTGAGTGGACCATTCCTGCGCCTTGAAGCATGTTTGGTCCTGCCTGCCCACTGGAACAATGGAAACAGACAGCCATCTCTTCCCCCCACTTCTAAATGCCCGGCACTGTGGCATCACCTCTGGTTGAGAAGCCCTGGATTCTTCCATCCAGTCCCCCCACCCCACCCTGGATCACACGCAGTCAGCCGAACAGCAGCCTCTCCCTCCTACTCAACCTTCCTCACTTTTAACTGGTCACCAAACCCCATCCATTTATTCCTAAAATAGCTCCTAACTCTGCTCCCTCCTCTGTATTACACATAGTATAGTTAAAAGCACAGGTATTAAAATCTGGCCTCTTGAGAGGAGTGCAATTCAAAATCCCAAATTGGCCATTTAGCAACTGTGTGACCTTAGGCAAGCTAGCTAACCTCTCTGAGTCTCCGTTTATCCCATCTGCAGAAGGTCGGAGCGCCTCTGCAGGGTCCTCATGAGGACGAGAAGTTAGAAGCACTGAGCACTTCCCTCTGACACTAATGGGGAACTCAACAACTCACAGCTCTGTTTACCAGCCTGATTGTCCCCGCCCCAGGCCCCTGCAGCTGTCCTCTCCCTGCTCGCCTCTCTGTGCCCAGCCCTTGCTCGGCAGCTCTGCGGAAGGAGCCTCCAAAACTCAGCCTGGCCAGGTCACTCTGCATGGGAATCTTCATGGATCCCCACTGAACATGCAGGTAACTTCAACTCCACAGTGTGGCCTACGAAACTCTGGAAATACGATTCAGATCTAATTTTCCAAACTGGCTGGCTGTCAACCTGCTGTCTGCTTACCCACCTGCCCGCAACACACTCTCCCTCGCTGGCCCCTGTGGTGGGATGGTGTGCTGCTGGTTTGGTGGCTGTGCTGTCTTTAGCTGATTTGGGGTTTCAACTTCACCTGCTGAGTGTGGCGTGGTGGAAAGAACACGGGCCCTGGGAAGTCGCATTCCATGGGCTGCATCCTCACTGAGTCGCTCTGGAGGACTGTGATGTTGGCGTGTAGCCCCTTTGTTCCTGAGTAGTGTGCGGTGCTCCTCTCTGCCTCACCGGATCAGGTTGCATCATTAAGGCACCCCGACATGATCACTTGCCCAAAGTCACACAGGGCTCTTCCCCAAGCCTGTCTGGCCCACAGCTGTCTTCCTAGAGCCACTAGAACTCACTGCTTGGGAAATCATCCTTTTCCTTTTGGATTGTCGTGGAGTGTTCTGGAAACCAGCCAGGTCTTTTATAGGTATATTCTTGTTTTGGACTTTGAGGGGCAGGGAGAGAGGATTTATCATCACCTGAGGCATAAAGAAAATGAGGAGATGGTCTTACTTGTTCTGAAACCTGAAATCACATGGCAGGTGTCGAAATCATTTTAGCCAAAGTGGGTTTTTGTCTCTTCACCTGGCCTGCTGCAGGTGCTTTTGAGAACAGGGGGCTGTGTTTTCAGACCCGAAGGCCCCTTTTCTTCCCTTGCTGGTCCAGGGTTAGGCCAGGAGGCAGGAGGCCCGGATTCTGGCCAGGCTGCCCCTCCGGCTGCCTTGGGTTGAGTCCCTCAACCTCCTCAAATCTCAGTTTTCTTGTGTGACGTGGGGTATCACTGCCTCCCCCAGGTTGGTCACATCAGGCACCGCACAGGCGTGGGCACCGCTGTTATCAGGAAGCCGCAGAGACATGCAGGCGCCTGAGGGAGAAGCTGCGCATAAGATCCCCGCAGCCTCCCTTTCAAGGGGCCGAGCGAGGGAACTGGCACACGGCTGAGAGTGGAAAGCTCCACTGAGGTGTATTTTTGAGACTGATGCAACCCCCCAGGCAGTGACGTTCCAGTGACTCAGCCCAGTGGGTGGAAGGGATTTTACATAATGACAGTATCAGCCGCTTCCTCCTCCCGCGGTGTCACGCATCACTGAACACACTCTCGGCTGGCACCCTCTGAGTCAGCTGCTCTCGGGGCCGAAATGAAGGGAAGGACACGTGTGCATCACAGCGCATCCCCCTGAGCCAATGGGAAGAGCATAAGCCATCTGTCGAGCACCGTCCATCTCTTCCCCAGAAACCAAGCCCAGATAAACAAGGGGTGACAGAAAGGTCACCTTGTACATCCCCCAGTTTTAAAGTCCTCTTTGAGTTAAGTGGGACACAATTATAGCTGCCACCATCAATGATGAGGCCATTTGAGTTCATTAGAAAGGGAAGCCACCCAATTTCAGTTAAAACACTTAGAAGTTGGTAGCGTTTGAGAGAGAAACCACTGTCATTGGATCGGGCAGCTTACAGATGCCTTTCAGACGGAACAATGAGGGACTCAGCTGAGAGAGAGGGCGCAGATCACGGGCCGGTTGGAATCTAAAGAGCTTTCCTGGGACGCACACAGGTTGTGCCCAGCCACCCTGTGAGTCCTGTGTCGTCCTTGACCCCAGTTGCCTCCAGAGGTGAGGGGTCCATTCAGGACTTTGCTGGGGCTTCTGAAGGATTGCGGGCACTCAAGCAAAACTCAAAGCCTTGGAGCTGGCAGTGGAAGGAGGGAGGAAGGTGGTTTCTTAGGAGCAGTTGCCTCGTGAATAAGAACAAGCTGGAGATGGGAAGGGGTGGACTGGCAGAAGGAGGCTGAGCACAGGGTCCACTGCGGGAGCCCAAGGTTGCAGGGGTTGGGGCTCATTCCCATCCCTCCCCTCTGCTCATTCCAAGCCGGAGGCTCCGGATTGGGATCTGGGCCCCAAAGGATTTATTTTTTGTGCATCACTTTACGGTACACCCATTGTGAACTATCAGGGCAAATGCAAATTAAGAAGAGGTTTACTTCCCCTGTTGAAATACGGGAAGAGACTTTCCTCCTTCCCTCTTTCTTTGAGCGCTGGCTTTGGAAAACTTGCCGTTGTCAGTGCCTTCTCCCCTCTCTGAAGGACGTACAGGGTGTGGCCCAAATAACGACCCTGTTTGATTACAAAATCTTTGATCACAAAACCGAAAGTGTGTAATTCTGTACCGTAACATGACACTCAAGCACACCCTATGACATTTTAGTGAAATGTTCAAATTAAAACTATAAATTATTACACTCATATTATTACCCTACCAACCATACTTAAACAGGCCTTACTTCTGTCTGACCCGGTATAAATCCCTTTCAAAACTTAGTTGGCATTTTGTCAGCTTCACAACCCAGGAATGTCTTCCCCAGGACCCTGCGAGCCGTCTCTTTGAAATATGAACGAAATACAAACGTCCAGGGAGACAGCGTCCCTGCCTCCCAGCTTAGGTGGGAGGGGAGGAGCCCAGCTGCCGCTGCAAAAGGACCTCCTGCTGTAAAGTAGAAGTTAGTTTTTCCTCCAGATAAAGCCAGTTAGCTAACAGATAGATGGTCACCCCACTTAGCAAGTGAAGTTAGGATGAACTCTGTGTGACACATGGTGCCACCAAGTCCTGTCACTGAAGTCTCGCGATGGTTGGTCTTGAGAACAAATAGGTCTGTCCTGGGCCCTGTCACTTGGCTCTGTGAAAGGGTGGGTGGGGTTCCTGCCTGTCTCTGACCCCTAGTGGACCGCCCCTGCCACACACCCTGTTCTGACTGAGTGCTTATTCAGTAAGAAAACTGATTTTGTTCTTCATGCAGAGGATTTCTGGGTTGGGGGAAGATGTTGGCTTTAGTAATATTTCCCCATTAGTACCCACCATGTGGCTGTTCTGTGCCTGGCCTCTCACACTCAGTCCATATTTGTAAGTACAGCATACATCACCTGGCTTCTCATAGCTCAAGTTCTCTTAGGGGGCCCAGAGTTTTCTAAGAGATGGTCTTCGCATGCCGCAAAGTCAGGATCAGCTATGAT